>WURT03105749.1:0-12245 GCA_009936505.3 Holothuria glaberrima
GGTGTGAATGAGTCATCATTGACCGTGTATTTAAGCTGCTGAAACAGGTACAAAATCGCTGGAAAGGAATTGATATGCGTCGGTGAGGACGAAGATTAGTCTGAGGGTTAAGGTACACTTCGCACGTCTGTCCAGGGCGGCATTCGCCAAGCTGTGGGGTCGGATTGTCTCTGTGCAGGCGGGTCGGGTGAGGGGTAAACTTGTAAATATTGTTAGTTCCTACTACTCTTTGCTTAGTTTAATGTAAATAGCTTGGGTTTGGAATGATTTTTTTGAGGGGGGGGGGTCGGCTTGTAAGTGTTGTACATAGTTACTGCATGGGAGACTCTTCTCTTTACTAGTTCAAACGTAAATTCTTTTGCCTTTGTGTTCAGTTCTGGTCTCTTTGTACTTTGTGTTCCGTTCGTGTCCCTTTCCAAGCACGTAAAAAGCACTAATTTGGGAGGTAAATTCATCGTGTGGGCTCTCAACCAATCCTATCTACTTATCAAAGGTATACTTTCATCGGCTAGTTAACCTTATTATTATAAAGTGACTTGACATCACTCTGTTCACAGGCTATCAAGTGTAAAACCAATTATACCAGGTCCCAGAGACCAAAACTCTGCATATTGCAGGATTATGTAGGTTTGAAATTCTTGAAAACTTTTGTAAGATTATGTAACACGTACGCGTTGTCCTGCAGTCCATTCCGTCATTACTAATAAGATACAGAGGGACCCTCTATTCAGAACTTCCACACCATGCATGTAGAGAGTTTATGCGGTGTATATTCTTTCTATTATAAATCAGTTTTAATTTAACCATAAATGTTACAGTATTTGTGTCACTTTTTATCTTTGATTTTGTGGGTCAAAGGTAATATTCTGTTGAAGTGTTAGAGTTACCAGAATTTGATATGTTATACCCACAAACTCCTATTTGTGTTTGTATGGTTGAAAAACACGTTAATGATGAGGCAACGAAAATAGTTGACGTATTGTAATTGGGAACAGGAAGTTTTCATTTTTGAGTTTATTTCTTGCACGGAATTAAGATGTTGCACAGATCAGGTAAAGTTTTCAATTAGTATGAGCATACGAGTTACCGTTTAAATACTTTTTTACAAATACGTTAAAGAAAAACTTTTGGTCTATCACGAATTTTTACCTTACATTGTTTTTTAGATGGGCCAACAGATTTATGGGTGCACCTCTATTAGTTATATTAGAGTTTAGTGAGAAATGCACAAACAAATGATGAAAATCATAAAAAGAAGACAGCTGGTTTTTTATTTTAGATTTAATAGCTTGAAGGCTACCCAAATGTTATTTACAAAGGCCTCCTCAGAGTGACTCTCTCAACAACGGGGAGAAAGTTCATTCTGTGATCACAAAGGTAAGATCAAGTAACTAAGCAAATGTTCATTCTGTGATCAAAGTAATTTTGGCTTAAAGAGTTACTCACACACAATGAATATAAAACCTATCGAATATGTTTGAAAGACCGGCCAAATAAGTACAGTCCTTTTTTAGTTCTAACATTAGTGGCGTCCTTTAAATTTTACCGGCCACAAATGTGCAGATAAAACTAAAGATTTAATTCAATGTATCAACTAAAATGTATTATTTTCATATCATAATTTTACAAACATTGTTAAAATATTTCGTTTTGCTCATTTCGTTTGAACACATACTTAAACAAAACGTCTTACAGTATAGACACAATTCTAGAAAATTAACCTTAAGTAGACATTACTGACCATCAAGAAGAATCTGAGAATGAAAGTGGGAGGTATAGAAGGGAAAGGAAAAAAAGAAATGTCCCCTAACAATATGTGCTCATCTAAGGAACTAATTTTTCCTAACGAGATATTCTTTTTAATTACTTTTTTTTAAAATGAATATGCTGTAAGTTTACCTTTGCCATTTAAAATTTCTTCACGAAATTTGCAGCAGTAGTTATTTATGAGAAACTTTTCATACACATGACACAGTGACGAAAAAATATTCCTAGCACCACTGAACATAACTACTGGGATGAAATATATCACTGAAATTATTCGGCAAAATGCCTATGACAAATTATCGTAGTTCTAAATAAAACTATACATCTTAAATTTATGAATACCACTTACTATAAGTATCACGATAATGCAATGTAACAGGTAAGCAGCGAAGCACCCACAGAAGAACCAAGAAGGTAATCGTTTAAAAATTCTACTCTGCTGGAATTGAAATGGTCTGAGGACGGACTTATTGGTCAAACCGTTTATTACAATGCCATTGGCAATATTGGCATAGTCCAAATAGAGAGCGTAATCTTGGCCGTTGACACTCTTTACTCAAGATTTACACCTAAATATTTTTAGATCAATTTGTTCATATTTAGCAACCATGTAAAATCCTCGTTGTTGTGGCCATGACTCCTATAAACACATACATAATCCAGTTTTGATATTTTCATCTTTTACCAGTTTTCCTCCTTTTTGTCTTAAATTTATGTTGGTGCTGTGAAGTATTGTTACCTTTCCATTTTATGTAAATCGTTCCTTCCACCCGATATTGAGGAGATTCCGAGAAATAAACTTGCACTGAAATCTAAACTTTCCTTTGGATTCCTTAAACTAGGAATTACGTTCAGGAATTGTTAAGACACTATCTGACTATGAAGTTTATTTATGCTCAATCGAAACTTTAGCATACAATTATAGCTTTTTTTGCATGTGAAATGTTCCCCACCCTGTCTTTTGGATAGAGACGGTTGAAGAATAATGCAAAAAGGGTGCTTTTCCGAGCCCTTTGGACCCATGATGTCGGTGCTTATATCGCGTTTTTATGAACTTCAGAGGATGAGAGTGTGATGCCCCCTTGATTAGAAGTCACTAAATTTCTGGACAGTTCCCTTATCGAAACAAATTATCATTTTCAGGTGGGTAAATTAAACTAAATTGAACAACATATTGCGGCAACTCGTGGGATTGCCGGTATGTACAACCTTTTTATCAAAGGTCATGTCACTCAACTACTCAGTTTGGATAGTTACCTCTGCACAGAAATTCATCTAGATGAACACTTATTAGCAACTCAAAACTAAACATACTTCATATCAGTGAAATTTTAGTGGGACAACATGCAAAGGAGCCGCTGCTATTTGGTGCACATGTTTAATTGGTCATTTAGGGAGCCACCACTGAATTGTGAAAGAACAACCTTTATTTCTATTATTGGTCTTACCAATAAAAAAAAATAGATGAGAAAATCTCTCAGCATGAAATCGGAATGAAAAACTTAATCAGTCGATTTGCAGTTTACGTTTGATACACTTCTCTAATTTTATGGACGAACACTCGTCCATCCTCAAACGCTATTGCTACTAATAAATGTGTATAACGTTGTAGAGTGGTGAGACCGACAACTTTCTTGTCATAATGTAAGGGTCTGATAAACTCAATTTCTCGCGTAGACCTTCCATATGGGAACTTGGATAAAAAATTCTTCTTAGCTTTATTTCTAAAGATTACTGAACATTCTTCAACATCTCCTGTAACGTGATAGTTGATGTAATATGGAAACAAATTATCCCAATTTACAGCTACTCTTGTCATAGGCTTATCAATCATACCTTTATTATCAGCCATACAAATGAAGTTTTCTTGTTCTCCTTTCATAATGAGAATCCCAAATTTAATTCGAGATTGGTGCTCCGCTGCAAAACCTAAACAAAGGGACATGTGTCCAGAAAAGAACTCAGTTTTCTGTACAATTTGTTCGTTATGAGTATCATACAGATACACCAGGCTCCTTTTTTGACATGTTATTGCCACGTAGTTACTTTTACCTACTACAGAAGCTATAGACGAAGCACAAGATCCTAGCTTAAGTTTAAAGCAATAAACAATACTGTTGGTAATGTATTTATCCTTAAAGAGAAGGTTGTGTCGAATTAAATACAATGTTTCACCAACAGCAAGGACAACAACTGACTCGTTATGAGCATCGGTGCCTAGCGTTGACGATACAGCTACTTTAGAATGTAGAGGACCAAATTTGATCGGTAAGACCACTTGCCACTTTCTATATCTGCTTGTCTTTTGCGACCACAGTCCGAAACATACCCCTACGTCTTCACGTTGATCTGCAACTGCTAGCAAGCATGTATCAGACAATCCCACTACTCCCACACATTTTAAAAGTTTTAAAAATCTACCTATTGACCACATGTACTGCTCCATAAAATATGTTATGTTACCGGAGACATCGTAGCAATCCATATTAAGTAAAGCTTTTAGTTGTTGACTTATGGTGAAGCCAAACCTAGCTACATTATCGTTGCTCATTGTATCGTTTACCATTTCTTTAGCCTTACTATAAATGAAGGAAAAGTGTCGAGGGCTGCTATGATCCACCGTTTTTCCTTTGGTACTTTCTTTGGCATTTTCTTCAGCGTGTCTCAAAGTTCCTTTCTTCAAGAGACTTGTGCGAGCCCTTTGAATGTTTCTTAATGACGCACGGAAGGACATTTCAATATGTTCTTGGATGGATCTCACATCCGTGTTGATATTTGCTTTGTTTTCCTGCGTTTTTGCCCTCATCTTCTTAACGATGTTGCATCTTTCATCGATCTTCCTTAAAATTGTTTCTACAGAATATAAACCAGTAAGGGGATCCTTCCCTGTGGGAAATATATGTACTATTTCAGAACGAACATTATGTGTCGAATGGTCATTAAAACCATCATGCGAGCTCTTCCTCTCATGAGAACTACGGGCATGCAAATTATGAAATCGAAGTTGCTTTTGTGGCACTGTAATGTTGTTTACAGAACCTAAATTTTGATCAGCGGAATGGTCAGATGTATGTAAAAACGCCCATGGCCTTTGGTCAGGAGAAAAAGATTCTTCTTCTGTGGCAGTTCCAGTGTCCCCTTTGTCCTCATGTTGACTAAATGGAACGGTTTCAAAATCATAAATATTGTCATCATCTTTTTCATTTAAAGTTAATGGAAAGGTGTCACTTGCAATACCTGGAAATACACGGCAAGATAATTGAGTTGATGTTGTCGCTTCTAGTACAGATGCTCTTGGTTTGGGAATTGGTGGGAGTCTATGTTGTTCGTGGCTAAGACTTTGTGATGAGTCCTTGCTTCCACTTAATAGTTCTTGCCCTTCCGAGTCTGACAATTCCATCCCAGAGAACGTTTCGCCAATGAATTCCTCCATCATATCGCCACTCCTGTGTTTCCATAGGTAGTTCGATGGATTGTCTTCTGCTCCTTTCCAAGACGATGCATCGTCATCCATCTCATCATTAATAGCAACATCATTTTTAACTCCACGAGTTGATCGTTCACTTCCAGCGTCGACATCAAGGGACTCTGGAAATAATGAACCAGGTCGATCCTCTAAGACATCAAAAATACTGCTGTGGCGCGAGCTATTCTTTGCTCGTAGCAAATCTCTAGGTGCTGGAACTGGACCATCTTCGGTCAATTGCAGTTCAGAAAAAGGGCTTGGTACAAAATTTTGAAGTGACTCCCTTGCAGTTGGTGTTGGTCTGGAGTTATTATTCATCTTGTCTGTCTCCTCCTTACCAGATGTACTACCATTACTATAATGTCTTCATAGGTATGTCAACTTCTATTTTTAATCCGAAATACTATCTTAGTACGTCGTCATATGTTCATCTCGATACCTACATAATAAGCTTCTTAATGGTATAGTTTCGACCTGAACTATCTAGACAATTATTTAAAAAAATTTCATTTGTCGACAGTGGCAGCATATATTATGACGGTGGGTATTGTTTTGCTGTTCCAAAATTTAAAATCTAGAAGTCATATGGTGATCACATGCTTACAAGACTATGCTTCACAGGAACGAGCAGGCCTAGTACTAGAGGCATGTAAAACAGCAGGTAGCTCCAACATAACTGCAACATTTTTGAACATCTTTAAAACTCTAGTTCAAAAGAGCATTCCAAGCAATTTTGTAGTAGTCACAACGGAAGGTAAGGGGTACTATAATAGTTTATGTTACTGTGACAAAAGTACCTTACCAGATTATGTCCACATTGTTTTTTGCTTAAGCTTTGCCTTGTTCCGTTGTTCTTTACATCATGAACCTTAGCTGATATCTAAAAGAAAATCAGTCTTAACAGCGATTCCTCAGGTCCACATTCCAGTTAATCCGAATTAAAGTTGAGTTCAGTCCAGCACTGATATAGTCCCAAGTCCATGTAACTGCAGCTTCAAATAGATTATGGATGCGGTTCGATCTAGAATCCAATCCCGTTCAAATTTTGAAATCATTGTGCCGGGAACGCACTGAACCAGTGAGGTATATTTTGAAACTGTAAACGTTTATAATATACTAGTCATGCATGGTGACAAGGGTCTAGAACAGTGTCCTTATGTGTGTTTCAAACAATGGCTTTGTTTCTATAGAATTTTGGGCAAATGATTGATTAAGAACAAAAATGGAACCACTTTTGGGACATTTGTCATACGCGAGGTGAGTTTTGGTGGTCTTTTCATATTCATTGGCAGTAAGTTTTGTTCTCGTTTACAAATGGGTACACATTTCTGTGTTAGAAATTTATGAGAGGTTAATGTTGTTGTTCAATAGCAAGCTAAATTTTTCTTAACATGGGCTGTGTGTTAATTGAAATAGGATTTTCTAGACGTGTTAAGCTCACGTGAAAAATACAAATCAACATGCTGCACATATTACACCTAGTTGAAAAGAAGACCAATATGGTGGGAGTTGAACCCATTTCAAATGGGCAATGTAATATACAAGCTCACCTGCGGGTGGATTAGTGTTTTGTTAGTCCTTTAATGTTAAATACTTCAGGGAATCATATAAGAGAACATTGGCCAACAAAGTGGTAATCTTGTTTGTCTCCGGACGGCTATTGGGACTCTGCGTTTTAAAAACATTGTAAGCTATGATGACGTCAAATATGTTTAATCAAGGGCGTAGGAAGCGGGGACTGGGGGCGACAGCCCCCAGCGAAATTTGTGGGGGCTGAAGTATGCTTTAGCCCCCCATTTTCCAAGCACGAAACCCCGTTATTTGTCTATTCTGTAAGAAATGCCAGAAATTTGCAGTAATTTGCCTTAGAAGTTGTTCAAAATAATACACCAGATTGCATCTAAGGACCCTCAATTATCAAAAAATTTTCCGAAGGACTGAGAAATATCAAAAATGTGCAGTAATTTACCTTTAAATTTGTCCAAAATGATGCACAAAACTGCATCTTGGGACCCACAAATATCACAAAATTTCCCAAAGGAATAAGAAAAGTAAAAAAATTGTATTGATTTACCTTAAAATTTTTTCTAAAATGATGCACCGAATTGCAACTTAGGACCCTTAAATATAAAAAAAAAATTCCAAAGAATTAAGAAATGTCAAAAAAGTGCATTAATTTACCTTAAAATTTTTCCAAAATGATCTACCAAATTGCATCTAAGGACCATAAAATATCAAAAAATTTTCAGAAGGGAAGGGGGACACCCCCTCCCCTCAGACCCTCCCCCAGGACGGCGATCCGAAACTAGATTCCGCCCCAGTCTTGAACACCTTCCTACGCCTATGTGTTTAATCCATCCATTCTAGCTTAGGGCGAGATTCCGACCAGTAACCGCCTCACACAAAAAATTGGCTTTGGGGGATCAAGGCCCCAAAAGTTCGCTCAAGCCCCCCTCAAATTTCCCGAGGTTGTGTATAATCTTCATGCTATATTTGCGTGTTTTGAGAAAAACAAAACATATGGGGTACCACTACCCCATATGTCAGAATTCCTAACCATGGGCTTTTATTCCAAAGTATTGTGTGTTAAGATATCATCTGCACAAGACAGGACATAAATTGCACTAGACAACCCACATTGCAAAGACGTTCATACAAGGTGCAATGAATAAGGTAGCCTAAATACAATGTGACAACAGATTAAGTGCTCAAAAGTGCCCCGAAATTCTGTCGCTCTCGGGCTACAATCTTGGATAAAACTCGTTGGGACACCCCCGCTCCCCTTCACAATGTTAAAATCACAGTTATCCTGTTCAAGACATACAGTCACTCTTTCTGCTTAGCATTGGGAGGGGGAGCTGGGGTTTCATGTAAACCTGGGAACTGAAGTTCAAGAACATTATGACGAAGTGTCCCAACAGTTTTGTCCAAGATTGTAGGTCTCGGTAATTTTCGGTACCGTCGAGTCGCAAGAGTAGACTGTAGGAGACCGACGCAGAGTCCGAGTCCTTCTTTCCCTAGTCCTAGTCCTTAAAATCGTGACCAGAGACCGGTCTCGAGTTCTAGTGCGCCGGTTGGAAATTCGGGTCGAAATTGTCCCGAAAGCGTTGTCAAAAGGGAACTGTCAACGTGCAGATTTTGGTGAAGAGGATGTCCGGGAATGTCCATACCAGGATACATTGTAAACACCGAAATTTCAAGATAGAAATGATGGATACTTTTCGTACTTAGTTTATAGATATATAATGTAAAGAGCTAGATATTGTTCTCGGTGCAGGTCAAAGGTCACAAGGGGTGAAACTACAAAAACACATTTCAAAAAAAAAAAAAAACCTAAAATCGAGGGATCTTATATTTGATATGTGAATGTCTTATATTAAGCACAAGAGTGCTACATTTTGGTGTAAGACAGAGGTCATATAAGGTCACCAGAGGTCAAACGGTGAAAACTCGTAAACACGATATTACATGGACTTCAATCTTGATGGATCTCATAGTTAGCAGGTGCACGTGCACAGAACAAATTAAGAAAAATCATTTAAACATGATAACTCATAAAGGATAACTTGGGGGAATTTCGTATTTCACATGCAGAAGCTCCACAAAATCTCCTACGGTGCTTAAGGTAAAAACTCAGACGAGTTAAGCAGAGGTCAAACTCAGTAAACATAATATATCTCATACAACATAAATAGTACATGTCAAACTCTTTCATCATACCGACGCCAGGCACAGCCTTGCGCCATCCGGCTTGGCCCGGTATATCCCAGATTTAAAGAAGTTGGCATGTACTATTTCTTTCGGCAAGAAGTCATAAAAACGAATGTTGTGGTTCTGATAAACTGTACCTGTCTCTTGCTCTCCTCACGTCCAGGTATAGTTACACCAGTGTTTACACAAAAGAAATATATGAAATAAATAAAAAGAGAAATGCGTCCATTAAGTCCCTGCTTAGATGCATAGAATCCACTTTGGACGTAGTTGATTTGTCGAGAAGTAGAGAACTAAAAATATTCCTAAAGTATATGTCAAGGCGGATCGAAAACATTATATTCTCCTTCCCTTTAGCTCAACTTTTAACAGCAATTTAAACTTATGAATGCTGTGCGGAATGTAAACACTAAACACGATGCTTCGCCAGATTTTGGCTCTGGCAAGCCAATCCATTATTCTTAGTGCGAAATTTAACCTCCGTAACAAATCGTCACCGACTCAAGTTCTGCCTGTTAGTGCATATCATAGACCTTTATTTTTCCTTCTGTTTTTAAGTTTTCTATTTATTTCAGAACAAACGAGATCACCGAGAAAGTATTGACGTGTTAAAAAATTTTCATTTAAATTTGGAAACCCTTTTGCGGCACTGTTGCTTTAACACTGTGAAGATAGGCTTGTAAAATATTTTCACAAAGAAAACTTAACTGTACCTTACGTATTTAACACTCTACGGAGATTCCTGCTACTATCTTGAGGTCAGTGGCGTAGCAAGCCGGGGGGGGGGGAAGCCCCCAGTTGAAACTCTCGCTCCCGCACTTGCCCTCCAAATGAAATTACAGACAGAGAAAAAAATGTTTTAATACATGCCAAATATGTGTGCCTACAGGCTACATGATGATGTTTATTTGCAGTTTTGTCAGTCCTAGAAATATACTGTACGACTAGAAACCCATTATGAGCAAGATCACACAGGACTGTTATCTGCCGAGTACGCCCAAATCCAGTACATTTAGCCCAAGAATGGCAACACCAAACTAAGGGTCCGAGCTCTGTCTCCCTCGAGTCGAAGTTATCAACTTTCATTTGTATCCAGCCTGACACACTGACGCATTAGCTTTGTGTGTGAAAGTCATTGACTGTTTTCGGTCTACTTTTGAGCTAAAAAATTCCAAGAAGCTCCAAGAAGCGGGGAGAATTTCGAAGTGGGGACTGAACATATTCTTGCTTAGAACACTCGGGAAGTGCCGTTTCCGGCCATCTGGGGGTTTGTATAGCCGAAAATTTGTGGTACGCTCCGCGCCAACAGATGGTGGCGCTCCGCTTCGAAACATATATTAACATTTTTCATAGATTGATTTTTTTTGTGTGCATTAATTGAGAAATTGCAGACATGAGATCCATATTTCAAGGATGGGTACATGCAGCTTAAAACACTCGGGAAGTGCCGTTTCCGGCCATCTGAGGGGTTTGTAAAGCCAAAAATCTTCTTGTACGCTCCGCGCCAACCGATGGTGGCTCTCCGCTTAGATATTCCTATAGTATCAGCTATAGTATCATCTAAGTCTGCCCCACCAGTCGTAACCCTCCGCCCTGCGTCTGCCCCCCAGGTTGAAAAGTCTGGCTACGCCACTGCTTGAGGTAAAAAGCGCTATATCTTTTCTGGAATTTGACCGAGAGGTTTAAAGTATAACTAAATATATTACCGTAAACTCAACACTTAGCAAAATAGTCATTTCTATTATACTACAAATAAGGCAGGGCTACAAATTTCCATTTCATTTTGGAGTAGGGAGAAACTGCGGGATGTTGGAATGACAGTAGGGTGTTCACAACTGATAAGGCGTGGGGTCCAGGGTCTTCCTTAGGTCCTCTGGTGAGGTGCAGGGATAATTCCTTGGCAGAGGTGAAGGGGTATTTTCA
Organism: Holothuria glaberrima; assembly: GCA_009936505.3. Classification (NCBI taxonomy): domain Eukaryota; kingdom Metazoa; phylum Echinodermata; class Holothuroidea; order Aspidochirotida; family Holothuriidae; genus Holothuria; species Holothuria glaberrima. The sequence continues at coordinate 10,868 of WURT03105749.1, forward strand.
GAATTGTGAACATTAGAATGAAGCAGTCACCTATTGCCAAATGTCATTGGATACGCACTTACAAAGAAAAAAAGTGTTTTGACTATCTGCCCATGTTGGCCTTAGTTAGACTAACAAGGTGTCGACTTCATGACTGCAGGAGAGGGGTTGTGGGTGGGAGAGTTGAATGCTGGAACAGGTTGCATTTCACTAAAAACATGACACTCAAGTTGTCCAACGAGAACTTATACTTAAAGATTACTGTAGTCATGCGCCAAGCGCGTTTTACAAAATAACATTTGTAGAAGTTTGATTTCATTGTGAGCTATAAAAGTAACATCATGCAAGCCTCTCTTTTTCTCGTTTCTCCTTCATTTTACGTTGGTTTATCAGCTCGGTAATTTCATCTTAAGTTTCCTAGTAAAACTGTCAGGGGCACTCCCTGACAGATACGTTACAGCTTGTGGTTCAAGTTGAGGAGAATGGGTGGCTGTAGGAGTTGCACGGGACGTTGGAAAAACTATTTTCTTTCAAGTTGTCAAGTAATAATGAGAGAGCTATGTACGCATCGTAGTTTAACACGAAGCTTGCAAAACAGCACTATTTAAAGATATTTACGGTGAGCTTACTTATTTCTACATCGCCAAAGTAAGCCACATGACAAAGCCACCATAAACAATACTACAAAACGTATTTTGGTCATATTTCTTAAATATGACTGTTTGGAGTAAGATTAATTCTTCCTGTTAAAAATTGGAGAGAATTTGTCGGCCTTTAATGCCACTCCGGGATTCCACCTCAAGCTGTCCCAAAGTAACGTACGGGAAGTAACGGTGATACAACCAGCGCATACTGAGGATACGTGCGAAACTCTCAGAGGAATGGCAAGTATTGAGATTTTTTGTATTGCTTCTCCATTTTTCACATTGCATAACTTATCCATTACACCAAAAATATCCCATACTTTCGATTTTTCATTGATATTATGAACTGAGTGGGCGAAATGATGGTTCCGCCCGCTACTATTTGGTTGCGCGGCAAGGCCCCTCCTCCAGCTATGAACCTCCGGAAACCGATGTATTGCTATCATCTCATTGTGATAGTTTTAACTGCTTTTCTAGACATTGCTCATGTGTGTTTAAAGTAGACCTATTGGGCAAAGGCGAGAGAAGCGAGGTGGCAATTCGGGGAATGACATTAAAATTGTATTTTATGGGAACTCGAAATATTATTTACTCAAACCAATTTTAACTACTCAGAAAAAAATAAAAAAACATTGTTGGTTGATAATTAATTAAAAATTTCCATTTTACAAATTTAATGAGTGAGCGAGTGAGCGAGTGAGCGAGTAAAGTATACAGTGAATGGCACAAAAAAGTGCTGGAGAAATGTATTAAAC
>WURT03105760.1:0-12244 GCA_009936505.3 Holothuria glaberrima
ATACCGGTATATATTCAAATTTATACCAGTATATATTCAGCCTTTCTGATTGGTTGATTTAATACCAGTATATATTCAAATTAATACCGGTATATATTAGAATTAATACCAGTATATATTCAGCCTTTCTGATTGGTTGATGTAATACTAGTATATATTCGAATTAATACCGGTTTATACTCGAATTAATACCAGTATGATTTCGAATTAATACCAGTATGTATTCGAATTTATACCAGTACATTCAGCAGTTCTGATTGGTTGATTTAATACCAGTATATATTCGAATTAATACTGGTATATATTCGAATTAATACCAGTATTTATTGGAATTAATAACGGTATATATTTGAATTTATACCAGTATATATTCAGCCTTTCTGATTGGTTGATTTAATACCAGTATATATTCGAATTAATACAGGTATATATTCAAATTATACCAGTATATATTCAGCCTTTCTGATTGGTTGATTCAATACCAGTATATATATTCGAATTAATACCAGTATATATTCGAATTAATACCAGTATATATTCGAATTAATACCTGATATATTCGATTTTATACCAGTTTATATTCGACCTTTGTGATTGGTTGATTTTATATCGGTTTATATTCGTTATTTTTGAATATATACCGCGATAAATTATAATTAATGCTGGTATAAATTCGAATTAATACTGGGATAAATTATATTTAATACTGGTATAAATTCGAATTAATGCTGGTATATAATCAATTTTATACCGGATAAATTATATTTAATACCGCTATAAATTCCAATTTATACCAGGATAAATTCGATTTTATACCAGTATATTTTCCAGCACTCTGATTGGTGAGAATATATACCAGTATACAATGGAGTTAATACTGGTATATATTCGAATTAATACCGGGATAAATAATGGTGTATTTGTCCAACACGGCTCTCCATAACTGTATGCTATTAAACTGAATGCAGTGTTGTTCAGCTGTGACATAGTCAAAGGCTATACACACACTACACATATATATATATGACAACAATCAATGCATTTAACCATCTTTCGCATCTCAACCTGACAAAGCACTGCCACAGTACTTACTAAAGTAGTAGTGTGGCTCAGTTCAGGGTACAAAGTGTATTGTAAAGGCCTGTGGACCTCTGGCTTTTACAGCCATGTATTTGACCATTTTGTAATAAAACAAAATGCAATGAATACCAGAGAAACAATTCCATACAGTGTGAAATGTGAAAGAATTTTCTCAATTCAAAATTCATTTATTCCATGATAACAAATTACCAGAGGTCACAATGAAAACTATTAGGAAGAGACTGATAATAGTCACACAACTATTTACATGGAGTTTACATGAGGTCTTAGCATCAAGCTCTTGACTACCACAAAATTCCTGCAGAAAATGTTTTCATTACTATTGGGCTAAGTAGCTTAGGAATGGTCCATTCTTTACATCTTAACGTTACAGTGACATGCCACCAACAAGCTGTTTTACTTGGCAGTTAAAGAACAAAATTCCCTTAACAGAAATCTATTGGAATTATAATTATTTCAATATTGTTTATCTTTCTCAAGATAAACCCATTCAAAATTTGACCACTTTTGGAGTAACTCACTGCCTATGCCAAAATAGTGATGCGAAGTGTTGCACATTGTTAGCTAGTGTTTTCAGGGGTAACCCAGATACCCGACATTTACTACCCCGTTCCGAAATTACTACCCGGTTCCTTCATAAAGTGAACAACACCGCGTCTTTAGATCAATATCGCATGTTATCTGTCATATAACATTTATCATGCACAGTTTTTCACTGCTACCATTTGAAATGAATCGAAATATAAGTACAGATGGCGATGTATTACAGTACCTTAATAGTTAATACAAACCTTCCATACTGGGTAGAGGAACAAGATATTGAAAAACTCATGTTTGATATGTCTCACACTTCCGCCAGGTTCCCGGGTACCCTGCAGGTACGTGTCCAACATTACCAGGTTCCGATTTTAGGAATCAGTAACAACACTAGTGTTAGAATTTCTTTTGTTATGTAATAACCCTTTATAAACCTTTATAAATGATCTCTTAACTACATTTCAGAGAGTTTACAGTTTGGTGAGTGATACTGATATTTTCCAAGAGAACTTGTTTTAACTTCCAAAATAGATCCCCCAGGACATCCCAATGCTACAAGTATTCTTGATATGAATGCTGGAAAAAAAGGGGGTTAACAGAGATACCAACTGTCAAAAATGGTTTCCAGTATTTTTTCACATCAAAAAGAGTATTTTGGACATCAAAAGCGTATTTTGTTTCATGTTCAAACAGAACAGGTTAAAAACACAAAGTAGTACAGACTACATACCTAGACTATAGCCAGGTTAGCCAACTAGCATTACACGTTAGGCTAAGCCTAACGTTACAGCTTTGCTGAGCTTGCATTTCGACCAGGCCTAGGCTACTTCAAACGATGAAATACCACCTTTTGGTCTATTCAGGCTTGGGCGGCATTATTTCGCCATTTATGAAACAAACAACAATGGCCTAACTAATCCAGACTAAGCAGTTCCATGTACGGCGTATTTCACCGAATTCATTACGGCACGCTACGTAACAATATTATACAGAAAAATACAGCTGCACTGTTCTATCGCGCACTAGCAGTACACATGCCTACTTGTGTTTCCAGTGTATACAAAGTAAGGAAACGGAGTCTAAGTCAATATCGCTGTATCTAATTGGTCGTATTCAGGAACTGGCCATAAGCAGACCAATGAATGAATTGGTTACTGTGCACTACAGGCAGCAGGTCAGAGTTGTGATATCATGACCTCTGCTGTATAGTCTCCCAGTCCAGTCGCATTTATATTTACATTGTTATTTTCAGAGATCTGATTTCCATTTTTTTAGCGATCCTATTTCCGTATTTTAACGGAGCAAAACGTATTCCCGTATCTCCTACCAAAATCCGTACAAAATACGGGAAAACCGTACTAGTTGACATCTCTGGGATAATATAAGAAATATTTTGTGTCCCTCTTTCAATGTCAAAAATTTGCATACTTAGGTCATGCTTAGTCATGAGTGTAAAATACATGTAACTTTGTAAAGTGGTCAATGTTTTATGGATTTTGATGGGAACAGTCGATATTTTCTAGGTCTTAAATGCTTTTTACATCAAATATCTAAATATGTCATTTTCATGTCACCAGAACTTTAAACAACAAATATTATCACTGAATAGACCAAAAGGAACAAAAATTTCGTTTAAACTTAAAGAAGGGTCTAAGCTCAAATCAAGTTTTGATATATTAGAGGGGGTACTTATTTTAAGCAATCTGGTGAAATTTCCACTGAAATCCGATGTGTGGTCTCAAGATATCAGCAGATAAAGTTGTCACATTTTCAACACAAAGTGAACTTGAAGCAAGCACATATGTCATAGCCTCACATTAATGAGCAGTCTTTTGTTTTTCTTTAAACTTTATCACCAATTTTCTCCTCAACAATCAAATGTTATTGGAATGTGATTACATGAGAGGCATGGGAAAATTACAAACTTCACATTCCCCATGGGGAGGTCCTATCCCTATTAATTTCAAGGTCAACACAACAGACTGAAAAAACAAAGCATTCCTTATCAATGTGAGGAAGTAATATCAGAAAGCTGCCTAGTGATATAACTCCCACCTGCCTCAACCTCACTTTGGGTCACAAATGTAGTAACTTCTTTTGCTGATATCTCGAGTAATACATGTCCCATTTGAATGAAAGTTTCACCAAAATGCATAGATTTAGTTACTGTTTTACATATGAAAAGTGAATTTTTGCTTAAACCCTTCTTTTAAAATTTTTGGTTACAGGCTAGAAATTTCCTATGCCTTATAGAATATTCCTTCTGCACTGTTAGACAACTTGAAAACATGGCCTGAGGATCTGGCAATGTGACAATCAGCAGGATGCAAACAAGAGAGCCAGGGGAGTACTCTGAGGTTGACGACCCAGTTGAGGCAGGTGCATACCCATACATTATCATTACTGATGATGTGAAAAAAAATAGATTGATTGCCAAGGCAAAAAAGACACACTTCATAAAGGCATGTATGTATGATTTGAATAAATTTTGCTGGTACATGTGATTCACAATTTTGCCTTCACTTTCTCAAGATCCTTTCTAGATAGAGATGGCCATGTTAAAGACTGAGAAATAAATTAATACATAAGAGAGAAAAAATGCACTTTTTTTTGTGCATACTGTGGACACAAGTAGCAAATAGAATCTAGAATACAGTGAAGGGTGAATTTTTTGGTTTCCTGACCATATGGTAGTTTTGTCAAGACAAAACACCCAACTTGTTAGACTTTTTAAGTCCATTAAAAATTTCTAGATTTATTCCATTTTGACTATTGTGTGGGAACCCTATTTTTTGAGATAGTAACCTGTGGAGTCATTAATGACCTTTGTCAATAGTGGGTAGAGTTGTATGTTTGTGTCTGTAAGGGATTCATCGGGTGAGTATATTGGTGGCTTGCAATCAGCAAGTTTGATACTTCAGACTTACAATGCATGCTGGGGAATATTCTGTACCAATATGGACCAATTCCCCACAAGCACACACAATCATTTTGAGTGCCTATGAACCTTTCTTTTTGTATATTTAAATGTTACCTCATTGAACCTTTTCAGTTCAAGTTAGAATCATTTACTTTCAAAATCCCAAATACCTCAAAGCCATTCGCTTTTTATTATGAAAAACCACAATCATAATTCATTGTGTGAACTAATGCAAATTCCTATGGATCAGGCTTTCTCAATATTTAATTTTGCTGTGTTGACTGCACATGCCAGTGATTGCCGTCCCGGGGGAGGGGTATAAGGGGAGGGGTGTCCTCCTGCCCTTTTGAAAATTTTTGTGTTTCAGAAAGGGCTCAGATGCAAAATGGTGGGTCGTTTTGCCCCATTTCCCAACCAAATTTTTCCACGAAATTTTCGTAAATCTTCTCAGTTAATACAACTTTTGAAAACATCTCGAAGGGGGAAATATTGCGTCAGATTCAAAACACTACCAAGAAAAAGCAATTTGCACTTACCTAGTGGCTGAACTGGCATTAAGAAAATCTGGCATTCTTGGAAAAATCAAAGCACTAATTGTGCGCTGTGCACTGACATTTATTGATACTAGTGAAAATAAACTTGAGTGACTTGGTTAGGAATTTTACTTTTCTGTGAGACCAATTTTTTATTGGGCTTGTTCAAGTTAAAAAAAAATTTTAATTTTCTTCTAGTATTTTTTGCATGCAGCCCCAAATCATGTCCCGAGCCACAAGTGGTGCACGCCTCCATTTGAGGAAGCCTGCTATAGATGGCCTCTGTCATTGATACAACAAAATTAAATTCCTTTTCAACATGCAATGTGATGCTGAAATGTTTAATTGGCATATTAATTAGAACAGAACAAGAATCAAAAGACAGGACACATAAGCATGCATAGCAGCTCACTTTTTCTAAAAACTTTCTCACATGGCTCAAACACCCCTCCATGCCTGCTTGCTATAATCAAAGGTTCCCCCACTGAACCCAAAGTACACTTCACTTTACATTGATAAGCTTTCTATCAACTATCACTCACTCACTCAGTGGCCTGTCCTTGCTTTTTTATAATTTTACTGTGTATAAGGTTTTTATTCTTATTTTATTATTTTATTTATTTTTTGGGGGGTGTAGGATTGCTGTTAATGTTTAACTGACCTGTTATTCAGGAACAGAAACAGAATCAAAAGATAGGACATGTTAGCAGGCATAGCTGCTCTCTCTGGCTCTCTCCTTGAACTGTTCCTTTCATGACTCAGCTACCCCTCCAAGCCTCTTGCAATAATCAAAGATTCCCCCCCCCCCCACTGAGCCCAAAGGTCACTGTACTTCACATTGATAAACTTTCTAAAGCTTTTAGCCACTCTGCAGGCTAGGATACCATTAGCAAGTTTAGACTCGCTCCAAATTATAATTATTCACAGGTCAGTAAGCATACATATTTTCTACAGTATCCCTCTTTCCCAAAGAGAAAACAATACCCACCAATAATACCAGGCAGATACAATCATTCAACAATAGACTCACTGATGACACCCCCACACTACAAAGCACATATTGACTGTTATAGCAGAAGCTCCCTGGTTTGCCCACACCCTCCTGACTTCACAGAGGATCTCTCTGATCTAGAGTACATTACTTCATTATAAGGTTAGGTGGTATATCGAAAAATACCATTATCGCGATAAATTTTTTGTTTTACTGTGGCGATGGTAGAAAGTCAATATCGCTTAACCCTACTTGCTTATGGCTGCTATAGCCCAATCATTGCAGTGACAAAAGCAGAGATTTTGTATACTCACCTAACATTATGATAGCAAGGCGGAAAAGGACAAGTGAAGCGGAACGACGAACTCTACACAGCCAAGGCATGGCAGTATGTTCTGACATCAAGTAGGAACAAAGTGAAACATCATCCTTTTCTGTTATCTGTTCTTTGTCCATGTTAAGCAAACTGATGAAAGGAAAAAGTTTTTTTTTATCCATTTTGAGTATATCCAAGTTATGATGGAAATGAACTGACCCAGGAGTCACACTAGAATGTTGTATTAAAAAAAAGTTGGGATAATAACCTTTGGAAATATTTGAGGTGGGCGGAGAGGAATGGCTGGGTGTAAAGTTTTTGGGACACTTTCTGTGATTCTGCTACAACTGTGGCAGATTTAGGCTAACCCTTTTGAAGCCAGATACGTAGTATTTCCTATTAGATTAATGTACAGTTCACAGCCACTTACGTACTATTATGTATCCAACTTACCATACCTAAAAGGACCAAACTAGCTATTAATACACCCCCAGAAGTTGGTGTGACTTTCTGAATAGCTTCTACACATAATTTGCATGGGTGGCACAATTGGAATTTTTTTCGTACCTTGAAGTATTGACGATATACAGAGCAAACAAAATGGCAGCCTCCCAGAACAAGTCAGACTAAGCAGTGCATATATTTGAATCTGCATAGGAAGTTCTGAAGGTTGCCTCGAAGAAAAAAGATTGTAAAACTGATTCGTATGTTACGTCCCCGGATATACTTGATGATAATTGGGGCTCTGCCAATTGAAAGGATAATTTTTTCATAGCAAAATTTGCGACTTTGGGGTAGATGAAGATGATGCATCAGTACAGGGACCAGTTCCGCGAATTTTGGTAATCGGCGGCCGTTTTGAATTTGTTTGACCAGAATTGCATTTTAAACAATGGTAACTGGTAGAGGGATGTACATTCTACAATTTTCATTTTCAGATCAACTTTGAATTCAGTTTAGGTAAAAAGTTATTTTACATTGCCAGTATTGTAAAGAACTGTGTTAAGGTAGCTGGCTGAAAAGGGCACAATAGGAAAATTTGGGATGGCTGTGAAAGGGTATTTGTGTGGAAAAGATGCAGAAACTTCGTGTATGAAACTATGTTATTGCAGAAAGTCGCAGATATCCCATGTCCTAATGTGACCACAGACAGGAACCCGACTAAATACAGGCACAGAAATTGAAATTCCATGGGCATATACCACACAAAATTGGTATAGTGTTAACCTGGTACAGTTAAAATAAATCAGCTTTCTACTTTCAGTTGTGGCTATTTTGTCCAACAGCGCAAATTTCTAGTCCTTTTTTCCACATAGGATTCGACTTTGATAACCAATGAGCAATTTCACTACAAATTTCAAAACTTGTTTGAAACTACACTTACTGTATTCCCAAATTCTTTGTAACAATCTTCTCCAATACATCTGTTAACATGTCCTTAACCCAATATGTTGTCTTACTCTGCTGAAATAAAAGACAAAAATAAGAGTGTGACAACAGAGAGAGTAGGAAGGTGAAAGCACTCTGACTGATAATCCTTACTGTTTAAAGGCACTAGTCTCAATAATTCAATTTTTCAGTTTCAGGGATGCTAAGTTGCCAAAATAAACCAGAAAGCCAAAAGGCTTGGTGATTCCTTGCCTCAAGAAATTTATGAAATTATGAAACTACTGTATGTATGGTTCTTATTTAAGAGACATAAAAATTACAAGATTTTCATGTTAAGATCTCTGGTGACCTCTGACCTCCCACAACAACAGAATTTTTCCTCTCAACATGACTAACTGACATCAAGTATGCAAGGTATCTTGAGCTATAAGTTTCTACAGGCAATTTCCAGGGTTTCTTTGTGCCACCTCCAAAAACCTCAGATAACCTTTGGCTACTGCCATTAACAAAAATGTTCACCTGCTGACTATAACCAATCTACAAGCCAAGTATAAAAAGTATCCATGCTTCCTTCCTTGAGATAGCATGCTCACAATGTTCTGGTTTTTTTTACCTCTGGTGACCTCACATGACCTCTATAAAAAAGAGGGGTTTCCCTATCAATATGATTGATCCATGTAAGAAATATGAAGTGTCCATCATTCCTATCTTTTGATTTCATATTTACAAGCAATTTCTAAGGTTTCTAAAGGTTTACCTCTGGTGGCCTCAGATAACCTCTGACCTCAACCAAAATCCATAGGGTTAGAGTTAGATGAGGTTTTATGGCCCAGTGTCTAACCAACTGGTTTAAGTCGAGCCGGCCACGGCCTTTTCTCCATAGGATTCATTTTGTGACTATGCCACGTATGAAAAGGTATCTATTTTTCCTACCTAGAGATAAACCTGGTGATCTGACATGACCTCTGAACTCTACCAAAAAAGTTGGTTCTCCCTCTAAAATATGATAAATCCATATAACAAGTATCCACTAAGCTATTTGAATTTTTATTTTTTACAGCCATCAACACTCTGACTCTGATTTATGAAGACATAGGCCTACCAGTACCACTCCTGCTTTTACCTCTTTCAAGTCAAGTACCCCGCCTCTATCACACACTGGTGTCACCTGAGGGAGCTAGTTGAGATGTGACTGGTATATTCACAGAACCATCTTTTTTTTCTCACTGACAATATTAACCTGCTGGCAATGCTGCTTGTATTCTTGGCCAAACACTGCAGATAAGATCTGGCCTCATACTCAGTCTTATTTGGTCATGTTTAACTTAGCTCATTTGAATCCTCTATCCAATTGTAAAGTATCTACTGTAAGCATTGCTGCCAACCACTGTGTACCCAAGCCTTCTGTCATCACATTACATACTGATAGCAAAAAGCATGTTTTGGCTTCTTCAATATTATAACACTAAAAACAAAAATTAGAATATGAGCACATTTAAGCTGAAGTAGAAGAAATGTTTGTAATATGTCAGAACAAATGGCATTTCTAAGTTTGGATATCGAACATTGGAGTGACAACTTCAAACACTTTCCTAGATGTTGATGATTTAGAAAATGTAAATGCTTTGTTTTCCTTCTGCAATTCACTCTCACATTTTTAACAATATTTGGAATTCAAGACAATAAAGTTGGGGTCTTGATGACCTATTTTTCCCCCTGATATGAGGTCACTTACCATTTTGTTCAAAAACTCTGCATGTGGTGCTTTTTAACATTAAAAGAGCCACAACAAGTACTACTTACAAATTCTTTCTCCAAATATTTTATCACATCTGATTTTGACATCTTTTGATCCTCTCCTTCACCAAGGTAACCACACTGATACAAGCCTTGAAAAGAAACGATATAAACATAAATGATTCTTAACCAGTAAATGCAATACCATGAAAGAAGGATCTATAGTGGTATGACCAAATGGCTTGTGGCTGTCACAAATTTGCCTGGGCACTAACCCAAAACAAGAGAGTATCAAGACCAAAAACTTGTTAACTAAATGGTACAAGTGAATGAGACAAGTTACATTGCCAACAAAAAAGGAAAGCTTGAGATATAACAACAACGGCAAGAATAGTGACAACATTACTGAAAGTGTACCACTCAAACTGAAGGTGAACAGTGGCTACCTGGTCTGAAAAATAGGACATAAACCTGTACATCTGCTCATCAATGGGTATATTATGTAAAAAATCATTTCACAAAAAAAAAAAAAAGATTTTGGAATGGTTTGGTGGGCTATTGATGGTTATTTCATACGGGGGAAATTTGATGTGACGGTTTTGTGACAAGTGAGACAGGTACAGTATGGGATGTCTGCTACGACTGTCAAATTTTTACGAGTGTCGAGAGGGATGGAACGGTACTGTATCAGCTTCAAGAAACTGTTTCATCAATTTTCCATTCAGGTTACAATTTCACAGTCCTGCTTTCCCAAAATGAATGACTGAGATAATAAATTGATACTGGTCAAAGAAATGTTAGGTTTATTGAAACACTTATGCTCAATGTGAAACAAATGGAACCTTCCATTTGGGGGATAAATTATCCTTTTTCAGTTTCCACATTACTGCCTACCCTTTAATTATTATTAATGGGTAGAAAACAAATTAAACTCAGACTTCAGACTTTGGCCAACATACTTGCTACGTGAGTATGGCACACATTAAATGTTTCCTTCTGCGGGATGGCCAGTTTACATGCCAAATCCTACACGCACACACGTCCACACACACACACACACTAACTTTAAGGTTTCCATGGAGCTCTTTGCATCATAACTGCTGTAACAACAGAAACATATAAGTAAGCCATTATGGATGTCAATTCAGACAATTTCAATTTTTTTTTTTGAGGAGTTCACAATTACAAGAATAACCCACCTCCCCCATGCCCCTGATGCCTGTCAGAGGGTTCCTATTTTACTGAAAATTGTGACTGTTCTAAGGTGCTACCACACCATTTTGCTCTTCGGTACGGGCTCGACAATAAGTAGCTTTCATCACCAACTGACACTTTTCTGGTCTGTAGTACTGACAGATGGGCCTACCAACTTCTATAATTATGCTTATTACTGTATTTAATCTAGCCTCTCTATTCAATTATTTCCAACAAGCACTGACTGCAACAGTATCAGGGATGTACCGACGCTGAACAGAAGAGGGTGGCTTCCCTCAGTAGTACTACAAATGTCCACCCAGCAAAAATTAACGAATGGAACACCCTGCCTACTGTAGCATTACATTTCTATCTGACAACCTCTAAACACATTCATCCTTTTCCACCCCTCTCACCACCTCTCCCAAAATGGCCATTAATTGTGCTTGGCACACAGAAAAGCCATAGTACTTCCCTAGAGTATGTCAATAACAACATAAGGCTTAACTTACCAGCTCTTTCACTTAGTACCTGATGCAAAGCTTGAAAAAATTTCTTGATCTCATCCTAAAGGGTAAAAATATACATTTCTTTTTTCAATAATAATCAAGGATGCTTTTTATCTGATGGAAATAATCTAGTATTTTCAAATCCGAAGAGTTTTATCCCACACCTTACAAATTCATTTGTGCTGTTTTGAAAAAAGTAATTAATGGCAGATCAAATATGCAACACATCATGGCAGATGGGGTATGTCAGCTTGTATGGGAAATAAGCTACATGGTACGGGCACAGTTACTTTACATAAAATTCTTGCTTCAAGACTGATTCCTTAATATTGGACAGTTATAACTCAATCATTCAACTACAGTAAAAGGAATTCATGGCTAAAATAATACTTTAATTGGCAAAGGTGCTTCACTTATTGATGTAAAATATGTACTGTACACAACGGAATATGTTTATGCAAAAGATTACTTTGTAATTTCCTAAAAGCTTAATTTAGTCATTCAATAAATTCAATTAACAAAGTAACTGACACAGTAACTGGTGCTAATTAAAATTTCAAAACTGGTATAACTTATCCCATCCTGTAAGTAACCTCTACACTTTATACTTCAATTGCTTACAGACTGTACATATTGTGCAGGGCTCGAAAATAGTCTGGCGCTCTGGCGCAAAAGCGCCAGAGACGGCCTCGACTGCTCCAGAAAAACGGAAAAGTAGGTGTTTCTCTGGAGCTAAAATTAGCGCCAGGCGCGTGATGCAATTAATATAAAATCCCAGAAACATTTCCCGCACATAAATGTCAAATTACACGACAAAACTCTCCCGAAATCTTGCGATATGTACTGTAAAAAATTAAAGTTTGTGTTTGTGACCCGACCGGCAGTCCAATAGCAACTCCCTGTTCTGTCCGCACAATGTTACGTAGCAATACGGCATCATATTACACTAGCATGTACTGCGTATACTGTAGTTGAGCTGTGACATCGACCAGCTTGTAAATCCTAAAGCCGGAGAGC
>WURT03105771.1:0-12244 GCA_009936505.3 Holothuria glaberrima
AAGCTTAATTGAAGTGGATTTACAGATTAAATTCTCACGCCCCATTAGGTATCAATGTTAAAGACATGCGTCACTAACTGGTTAAGTGGGTTTTCGTTTCTTTTCTCAGCCTAGACTGTTTTCTTAGCAGTCTTTTTTCTTTTCTTTTATTCATTGTAACACTAGTGATCAAGGGCAATAGACCTGCTCGAAACGTCTAGTATTTTGCTTCTTATTATTTGTCTGGTGATCGACATTAAATTCCTCTTGTGTTCTATTTTTCTGACCTTCTGTTATGGAGTTCTTCAGTTCGTCTCGTTATGCGTTGAGTCCTGGATTTTTCATTCTTATCAATAATTATACATATATATATATATACATATATATATATATACTAGGGCTTATCCAGGACTGCATTTATGGGGAGGGGGGCAAAATATGCCCCAACACTATCCAAGCGAAGCGCCACCATGATTGGCGCGGAGCTTGGACTTTGACAAAAATGCCTCACAGATTGCAGGAAATGGCACCGTTAGGTATTTTAAGTTTCATTTACATATTTCAAAGTTTGATGTCTCATGTTTTTAGAAATTTACAAGGGAGAAAATGTTTTGCTATAAATTTCATTTTTGAGAGATTAATTTTGATTTCCAATTGCTTTATGAGCTCTTTTTGTGTTTGTTTCAAATGCGTGTAAGCTGCTTTTTTCGACTGGGTGAGGGGTTGAACGTTATTTCGGACCTTCGTCCTGGGGAAGGGGCTGAGGGGAGGGGTCCCCCTCCTCTTTGGAAAATTTTTGAATATTTGAGCGTCCTTAGAAGCAATTTGGGGAAATATTTTGCAAATTTTAAGGGTCCATTTTTGCTCTTTTCATTTCTGCCATGATCGATCACTTCAGCTATACATGTAGGCGGACAATAATGAACAACTTTTTTCCATCTCGTTTCTTGAGTGCCATTAACTTGGAGAGAATCAATGAATAATTAGTAACGCATTTGTTTCATAAATTAAAGAGGTCAAATCCTTGTAAACTATACAATTATCAATTGTCGCATTGTTAGAAGAAGGGGTTCTCATACTTTTTAAGGGTGAGGGCCAAATGGATAGGCTGGAAAGAGGTCGAGGGCCGCAGGCGAGATGGTCAGGCTTTGAGACAGGACAAATTGGAAGAGTGAAATCCATACTTAAGAGGTTCTGAAGCTAGTTGTAGCCTATAACGGCAAACAGAGGCAGAGGTACGAAGTTTTCATAGGAAGCTGTTCCTTAAGCCGTTAAGACGGCAGGTTTTTGCAGCGTCCAACAGGAGTAATCAGACCTCAGCCCCACCATGGTTGGGGAAGACGTCTGAAAATTTTGCTTTCCAGGCTCTCTAGATTGCATGAAATCGCACTCTTCACCACAAATTTGACTTTTCAATCATGGGTAGCACCAGGTGGCGGTCAAGGTCCCCGAAGGAGCGACCGAGTTCCGAAAGGATGGCAAACGCGGAATTTTGGCGCCCGAAGCGAAAATTTAGGGGTTACTACGTAAGAAAATATGAAAAAACTATAGTAGTCGTTATGGGGCAATATGCCCCGTTCACCGCAAAATCAAGAAATTGTTGCTGCGGCTGTTCGTCGTCGGGAGTTACGTTCTTTAGGCGTACCTATCAAGGCTTCCCGACGGAAATTGATTTTGCCCCCTACACCACCTCCATCTGGCGCCACCCGTCTATATTTCTGCGTCTATGATTCTATGATTATATTCCATCTTACAGAGCTATGCAAAGAGAGCGAGATGATATGTTAAGAAACGTCGCAAACAAATTGTTAGTACCGAAATTTAAATTGCAGAAATTTTACAATCAGTAACCAATCAACAAACGTTCAACACGATACGGTTTTCGTACAGTCACCTCACGTGGCAATTAAATTTCCCGGCTATACCTTTGCTTCAAGCTTTGTTACTACAAACAGGCCTATACAACCACTCTGCAATGCACCACTACAAGGTTCCCCCTCCCCTTTGAGAATTTTTTGTCCATTTACAATCGGGCTCAGATGCAAAATAATGCTATCTTTGACAAATTTTTAAATTGGTTTTATTTTGGAAAACTCACAATTTAGTTAATTCTTATTTGATTGACTGAAAGAAAGTTGTGTTGTCTAAGTGGCGGGGTAACACGACTCCTCCATTTGGAAAAATTCTTGTTTAGGTGAGGTGGCTTAGATGCAAAATGGTGGTATCTTTGGTAAATCTTTCAATTAATTACGTGCTTAAAAATTATCATTATTAAATGACAATTGGCTTTGGTATTGCACTCGATATATAAAAAAGTGTAACGACAAATACATGCTACGACATATACGGATATGCTCCTCATTGTAATAGATTACTCTTATATTCTCTATTGATGCAGGGTCCCTGCAGAGGTCGGAGATGTACTTTTTTGACAAGTGTTTAAGTCAGAATAATGTATTGCCCCAGTAATAGTTAGAAGATATGAATTATGTGCCGTGCGAATGCGCGCTAAGCGGGCCGAAATTTTGCAGTAGAAATCAGTTGCGTCGCCAGAGTTTGGTGATTGGGGGCATCACAGATGAGGTTGTAATGCCATCTCAGGTTCCTAAGTCTGGGTCAATTGCACCTTTTTGTGCGCTCCTGCGTTTTGTACTACATATAGGTGCCGTCCTGGGGAGGGGTCTAAGAGGAGGGTGTCCCCTTTGTTTATGTAAGGTTGCTTAGATGCAAAATGGTGCTATCTTTTGAATATTTTTGAAACTGATCATATATGGCTGGAAAATGTCCATAATTTCAGTGAATTATAATTTTTGGTAAGGTGAAAGAGGAAATTACAGGTTTGTTGTCTAACAGAAGGATACGTTGTCAAGAATCCTCTTGAAACCCCAGTGTGGTTACTTTACTACTTTCTTTATTGGGGGAAGTTTTTACGCAAAAATAAGTGCGTGGAGTCCATAGAAACATTCTTGTACTATTACGAAAATTTTTCTTTTCTTTCATTGTGCATTACAAAAGGCATCTAAGCGGGCAGATATCTGTAAGTGACCACCTGTAAGCTCTGGATTAATTATATAAAATGGGGGCAATGGCATAATGCTTTGTACCTGGCATCCAAATGATAATATATGGTATGGCGCTGAACACTTTACAACTATCGTATTTGTATTAATTTTGAAAGAAAATCAAGACGAACTGCTTCCAACAATGGAAAAATGAGAGGGAGAGTACAAGTGCAGAGAGGTGATATTAGACCTCCATGAAAGTCAATGAGAGGTATATAGCAAAAGGGGTGAAGGACAAACAAGCGCTTTTCAGAATGCTTTTTCGTCGTAAGTTATTACCAGTCACCATATATACCGATAACGGCTGCGCGCGAAGCGCTCGGTAAAAAACTTTTGTAAAATGTACGTCAAACAGAACCTTCCACATCATGCTACAGAACTGGATTGAAAGATCCCATATTGATGTGAGGCCTCTGCAGATGATGGGAGATGTATATCTGGTTTTCTTTTTTGGAAAGCGTTGTGATTAGAATAGTTCCATGTATTATCACCTTAATGATGGTCATGTCATAAGACCGAGTGCAAACAGAGACGAATACGCACGAAGCGCGCAGAAGTTTTCATTAAGTAATATTTCAAAGACAAACCTTGCATTCAGGCTCTGCATCGAGACACTTTCAACTACCCAACAAATCTATATGCCCCTCGAAAAGCCAATCTTTTACCTGCATGGTAATTTGTGAAACAGCTTTCCACTTTTGCTGCTGTGCTTCTCCGAAAGTTGTCATGGGAAGATATTGATAATGAGAACAACACTGAGGTAAGGTATTAAGCGCTCGGATCGCGGGAAAAATTGATTAGTTTGCGAAGGTTTTGAGAAAATTCTGGTAGTTTGGGAAACATTTGTGATATAAAATAAAAAATTACGTCAATGACGTTTGTGACCTAACGTAAATATACTAATCTATCCATCATTCTATCTTGAAATATTTTGTTTACAGTTATATAGATTTTTGATCTCTGGTGTTCTCTTTCGACTTTCCGACCTGCATCAAAAACAGGAGGAGTTTTTCTCGCACTATTAAAATTTGTACACGAATATATGAGTATTCGTATATGAAACACCGGCGTAGGAAGCTGTTCGAGACTGTGGGCTGAACCTTGTTTCGGATCGCTGTCCTGGGGGAGGGGTCTGAGGGGAGGGGTTGTCCCCCTCCCCTTTTCAAAATTTTTTGATATTCTAGGGTCCGTAGATGCAATTTGGTGCATCATTTTGGGAAAATTTGAAGGTAAATTAATACACATTTTTGACATTTCTTAGTCCTTTGGAAAATTTTTTTGATATTTTAGGATCCTAAGTTGCAATTTGGTGAGTCATTTTGGGAAAATTTTAAGGTAAATCAATGTTATTTTTTTACTTTTCTTACTCCTTCGGAAAATTTTAATATTTGTTGGCCTTTAGATGAAATTTGGTGCATTATTTTGGAAAAATTTTAAGGCATATTACTGCACATTTTGATATTTATTAGTCCTTTGGAAAATTTTTTTGACATTTGAGGGTCCTTAGATGCAATCTGGTGCATCATTTTGGACAAATTCTAAGAAAAATTACTGCAAATTTTTGACATTTCTTACAGAAGAGACAAAGAACAGGTTTTCGTGCTTCGAAAGTGTGGGGCTAAAGCATACTTCAGCCCCCCACATATTTCGCTGGGGAGTCTGTCGCCCCAAGGCCCCGCTTCCTACGCCCTTGATATGAAAAGTATCCATCATTGCTATCTTAAGATAACTTCTTTTTAAGCAGTTTTACAGGTTTTTCGTAGTTTCAACTCTGGTGACCTCACATTACATTCGGTTTCCACCAAAAAATAGTTCTTTCTCGTAATATGAAAAATTTATGCATTATGAGTGTCCATCATTAGTGTCTTGAAATACCGTGTTCACAAAATTTTCGGTTTATTATTCCTGGGGACCGCAAATGATTTCTGACCTTCCCTAAAACTGTAGGGTTTTTTTTCTTTCAATGTTTCAAATCTATATGTTAAATGTGAAAAGCATCTATCGTCCCTTTATTTAGATAAAGTGTTTACAAGCAATTTTCTCGGTTTGCATAGTTTTACCTCCGGTGACCTCAGATTACCGATGCCCTCTAGCAAAAATAATAAGGACCATTACGTACCAACATTCTAAGTATGAAAAGTTTCTATGCTTCCTTCCTTAAGATATCGTGTTTACAATGTCTTAGGTGTTTGACCTCTGTTGACTTCAAATGACCTTTGACCTCCTCCAAAAACTACAGGATCTTTTCAATATGGCAATTCTAGGCCTATATACCAAAAATGGGAAGTATCCGTGATGGCCATCTTGAGATATCGTGTTTACAAGCTAAGCGACACGAACACACATGCACACACCCACACATTTACACATACACTCGCCAGCGTGGATTCATGTATTCATTTCCACTTCGACAAAGTTTAACCCTTAAATTAACCATTCTTGATTACATCATTTGTTATGATGTTTTCACAATTTGACCTCTTCTGACCTGATATGACCTTTGAACCCCACCAAAAATTGAATAACAGAATATAAAAAAAAAGAAAACTTGGAAGAGATTCGAGCCCGGGCCACTTTCCACTGCGTCATCAACAAACTCGCTATCCATATGGTATTTCTAACCATCCTACAGTTGCAACATCTTTCACAGTTGTTCAAAATTGAAAAATTCAAATCAGAATGATTACTATAACAGTCATGCATGTGAAAAAAAATAAACGTTGTTCTCTATAATTTTATCTTTCGAAAGGTACAAATATTCAGCGCTAACTTTCCGTTGGTCACGAAACGCCGGACACAATTTAGAGGTACCGCCCACTGTCTACTTAGTTTACAAGGTTTTGGTTGTTTCACCTTTAATGACCTCAGATGACCTTCGACCTCCAACAAATCCAGAGGGTTCTCTCTCTTAAAAGTGACAGATTTATATACCAAGTATGTGAAAGTATTCATCATCCCTGTCTTGAAATGTCGTGTAGTTTTTCACGGTTTTCGGTTTGCCCTCTAATGACCTCAACTGACCACTGACCTCAAAACCAATATCTTTCTTCCCCTCAGTATGATGAATGTGTATACTAAGTATGAAAAGTGTCCATCGTTGCTTTCTTGAGATATCATGTTTACAAGCAGTTTTTAAGAATTCCGTATATTCACCTCCTGTGACCTCTACCAAAACCAACGGGGTTCATCTTCTGACTATAACGCATCTACATAGTATGAAAAGTATTCATGTACCATACCTAGAAATATCGTGTTTACGTGTTTACAAGGTTTTCGGCTTGTGACCTCTGGTGACCTCACCTGTCCTTTGACCTCCACCAAATACAACAGGGATTTTCCTCTTCATATGATAATTCCAACTATCAAGTATGAGAAGTATTTATTATTTCTATCTCGAGTATCGTGTTCACAAGCCAAGCGTCACGAACACACATACACACACCCTACACACGCTCGCGTAATTGGATAGATTCTTTTCGCCTTCGGCAAGATATCAAAAACACTAGCTGATACTGAAACGTCAAAAACAGAACCTCTTCTAAACTTTCAATATCCTCTTTCCACACTTCAGTTGACTCAATGAATAGGTAAATACGTAAAATTATGACTCCTATTGTCCAGTAGAGTCACTTGGAGGACACGAGTTTCTGTGGGTTCGACAAATTTTTCCCTCGAAACCTTAAGCTAAGCAACTGCCCCAACTTTGCCTCTTCCCTCAAACTATAGACACCGATAAAAGGTTGGTGAAGAAAATAAAAGGGCAGATCACCGGAAAGAGGCCATTGCCACCCACCTCCAGTTTTCAAGTTTCAAACAATATCCCTCTGTGGTCTTCCCTCCTTGGACCTTTGATAGTATTTTATCAATAAAATCGAAAAATGAGGGTCTACACGTACATTTAATACCCATCACGTTTGAACAATATTTGTTAGTTGCGGTACTTACGATATCATAGTTCCTAACGTTCATTTGTAGAGAAATTTACAATCTCTTGGAAACTTCATTAGCAGTTGACACGCTGAAACATGTTTTGGATATTCATTGTAGCCGCCACTTGGCACACTGCAACTTTGCGGAGGTGTGACTTAAACGGATGGTTGAATAACATCACACACTTTGACATTTGAATGCTAATACAAGGTGAACATGGTTGAACATTCTGATTTGTTTTTTGTGTGTGTGTGTGAGCGATGTTATCATGGGGACAATGTGATTTCTTGCACATGCTAATTTTTTCAACATTAAAAATTCGTACTTTTATCCACTTCGTACAAAAGAAAAAAATGATTGTCCTGACACTGTTCGTTTACCTGTTCACATTGTGGCACATTGCTTTTTGCAAGAAGTGATACAGTCTAAGTGTTGGACATATAAATCTTAATGCAGAATGTTACAAAACAAACATGTGCAGGGTGTTGAAAAGACATTACTTTGAACACTGTTGTACGCTTGCTTAATTCATATTGTAAACTTACTTCTTAATAAATCATTTTATTACATTTTTCTTATAGAATAGACCGATTTTCAGCTATTGTTTTCTCCCAAACTGATAATAGGATATCGACATGCTTTGCGCGGGACTTTGTGCCTAAAACAATTAATCGTCAGAAATTTACTTTATAAGATCTCTGTTACACCCAACCTCGTGCTTAATGTAACCACAAGTATATACTTTATAACCACTTGTGATTTACATAGCTGTCTGTTTTACAACCACCGACGCACGCACGACATTTTTACTTATCTGGTCCTTATAAAAACCTGATTAATTGAAGCTGCATGTTGTAAACAGGCACACAGGCACACAGGCACACAGGGAACTGGGATTATACACCAAAAAATAAGCCTTATCTTTCTGGTTAACGTCAGGTCATTCGTACAGTGTTATGACGTGAAAACTGTTAAAGATTTGGAGCATGGCTCTAATTTACGGGTGGTCTAATTTGTCAACCATTGGAGTGTAGAATGAAAGCGAACGTTTAATTGCAACTGATTCGATCACAGATTTCTGATGTCTTCGTCCTGAACTTAAATGATTTTTTCACATGTAATTTAAGGGCTTATTAACAACTTTTCTTACCCTGCATTTTAACAAATATTGCTCATACACTTTGCATATACATATTGTTCAAACTTCAGAGTTAATTTGCAGACTCCTCATATTGTATAATTATGAAGATAAAACGGTGTATTGTGTTGCAAGCAAAATCTGCATCGTTCTTCTACTTCCATCGATTTTATGCCCCAAACTTTTAACTTATCTTTTTTCCCTCCTCACCAATAAGTGTCTCTGAAATAACCACTACAATAACAACTTACCAAGTATTGATAACATTCATATGTATCCACATCGACAAAGCTGCTTCACTATTGCAAATTCTCTGACACACATTTTTAACAGTGGAAGTTTTCCCTGATCACCTTAAACTTGCCAGAGTCACGCCTGTATGTCAATCGGGCGATCTTATGTTTTTCTTTACTTACCCATCTGTGTCATATCTCTTCTTTAAAAAAAATCGAAACTCTAGTATTCTCTAATCTCTCACAATTTCTTGAGAAACATAACCTTCTCGAAGACAACAACCTTTCTTTGTGGGAAGAATTTTGCTAATATTCTTCGCACATGGCCACTTGTATCTCATTAAGTCTTTGCAAAGAATGTACAAGGTGTGTTTTGTAGACTTTGTCTAAAGCGTTAGATACCGTAAAGCACCTTTTTCTTTTCGTTAACTTACACACTAGTGGAATAAAATGCACTTAATTGATTAACAGTTTATGTATCTAATCGTAGGTAACTTAGCCTGGTCATAGAGACCAGACCAATAATTAATCAACCCCGGCCATGCCTGTCAAGTGTTTCTCCTGATGTCACGAACGATGATTCTGGGCAAGTTCCTTCAAATGTGCAAGGTCCACCGACTACCCATGAGACGATAGATAGTGGCATCGCCTACCCTTACTTAACGTTCGCTTCAATAACTTTGCCTGGGGCGAACTGAAGTGAAGGACCTTCCAAATCCTTATCTATATCAATGATCTCGGTGTTCCAATAAGCCAAAATCATATTATCTGTGGATGATGTAAGTATCTTGTTTGGAACAGATGATCATAATTCTAATGCCCCCACACACTGCATAAGGCTTCTTCGTGTAAATAGGTCATTGGTTTAAAGCCAACAAGCTATCTCTAAATGAAAAAAAACCAGTTTCATGTTTTTTTTTTTCTGAACAAGTAGGAATAAATCCCCGATTTGAGTATTTGTGTCGATACTGCCATTGTAAGACCAGGGAGGTGTTAGGAATCCTGGTAAGACCCAATGCCTTACTGTCAAGACTTTCTAAATCTGATAGGTCGTCATGGCTTCTTATCGATTCTCATCTGTTATGTTATGGAAATGTCATATCAACCTCTTTTGTAACAAACTTTCTGAGGCTATAAGGTTTGATCCCTACAAGTAAGTACCATGTACCTCTTTGATTTCTTATATCCCTTTGCAATACTCTTATTTTTTCTAAATGATTACATATTTTTTGTTTGCTTCGAGAAACTTTTCACACATACCTAAACCGACTGTAAAGTATGCAAAAAAAAAAAAAAAATGGTTAACTATTCCATAAGCCGACCTTCAAAGAATTAATATTTGAATGTTTATGGTATCTCTATGTGCCCAATGGGTATCTATAGACAATATACATATGTTGTCACATAACCGAAAGTGCGCCCCAATAAAGTAAGGGCGCATCATTGCAGTATACCCCAACAAATGCAGACAGCAGGGTCGTGTAATAGTCGGATACGCGTGTAGTCTTCTACGGGCTCGTGCAAAGTCTACGTCATGTGTGCAGTGTGATTCTTTGTTTGCCTCCAAAATGACATCGCGTGACGTCAGTGCGTAAGGGCTATACATTTAAAATAAGGCATTAGCTAATACCAGGAATGCTCCATTACCTACTTCAACCAGGCTATTAAAAATATCCACACTCACTCGACCCTATAGGCAATTCGAAAACTACAATTTTACACAGGGTTAAGTTTTCTGTGAGTAAAAAGGGCTTCATTTCTCCTGGCACTCAACTTTTGAGAATAAACTTTATCCTCTTGTTAAGAATCTTATTTCAATTTATGGATTAATATGCTCAACTATCTTTAGAATTTTAAGTAATAAGCCTTGTTACTTTATTCTACTAGGATAGGGAGTTGTGTGAAGACACTTCAATTTGGTCATTCTGTCATTCTTTTGATTTGCTTTGTTCCCACTGGTTTATTTGATAGATTTGTAAAGGTGGCCTACTTGTACAAGTGTATTACTTTTCAGGCTTGCTCAAACTTCAAAGTTTTTATTTATAAGAAGGACCTTGTATTTGACCGAATAAAATTTCTCACGCCACCGACAGATCAGAAAGAGCCAAAGATATACAAACGTACTGATGAATAATGGACTTCAGCATCGACAGGACCAAATAAATATGTAATACCAACGTCATGATATAATCCCATGAAAATGCGTGCGTTATTAATTATTAACAGATGAATGCAATAAAGTTTTCTTCAAAATTTAGTTCCAGTTTTCACCCATGCATATTTGATTCTTGGATGATAGTAGCAATAAATCACGTTTTAATTTTGCAAGTTTATTGTAACTTAGGCTTTAGTCATTTTGTCAGTTGTACAGGATAAATTAAGCAGAAGTTTGCCAAAGAAACACCTCGTCTGGTCAAATTTCACTCAAAGAGTACACAAACGTGTCAAAGCAAGTGAATAGTGTGTTTAATGTAGATATTGGTACGTGCCTTATTCACGGTCATATTTACGAAATTTTATAGGTTTTCGTGGTACATTCAAGTTTATCAAAGGCGTTTGGTATTTACGGAAGCTTTTAATGTAGGTTAATATATTTATGTGGCTCGTAAATAAAAACTTGAAGACAAATTCATTCACCTCATTTTATATTGCAATCCCCGGTATGACAGATTATGACTGGGTATTTTTACTGATATAATTAATGTATTCGTCCTGCTACGACTTCAAGTCAGGGTCAAATACCAACTGGCTGTTCAAGTCGACACAAAGTTTCATTGTCGATAAGTCCTGGTGTTGAAATCTCGGATATTTCGATTAAATTATCACTACCAAACATGAACAGAGTGACCTCAAGTTCTCGTCATAAGAGAGACACAGCTGTACATTATTACACTGCAAACACTTCGATACATATGCAATGGTAGGCTTACGGGATATTTATCAGGGGCTGAGCTATTTTTTCCGGAGGAAAACTGTTCTAACCATGGAAATCGTCCAATTTTTTCTAACCATGTGCTTGAGAATTTGGTTTTCTCTAGCACCGTGAAGGCTTTAGCTCCTTCCCTTACTCATGTGCTTGTCAGTGACATTCCGTGTACCTGAAACTATAACTTCCACCTACAACTGGCATTCATCACTCATATAAATATTCACTGTGAAAAGGCACATGTTATACTACGCATGTACAATAATTATTATACCCACCACATCAACAATTTTAGGAAAAGCTTGGGATTTTGTGAAAATGAAGTCATATAATTTCAAGGCCGGCTCGTAGCCAGACAAGGTATTGAAGGACTCGAGGGGCGGGAGATAGCTTTCAGAGACGAAATACGTTTTTTTTGGGGGGGGGAGGAGTGTACAGAAAAATGCGTTAAGGCAATGGTAAGTTTTAACTCTTTTTAGGGAGCGAAATTTCTAGGGGTTCCTCCATCTAGCCCCTTTGGCTGTAGACTTGTTTTAAGCAGTGTCGAATCATGCACGGAACGATAACAGAAAATCATTCTCTTTAAGTCAAAAGCAATCGCTGCTCAGAAAAAGAAGGGGGCTATTTGAAGCTATTAATTGTTATTGCGATCACTAACCGACATTTTTGTAATGTTGCAGTCCAGTCTCGAGTACCAGTGCTGCTAAGTACTCGTCCTCATATTAGAATGTTAAAGTTCTCGTTCTAGTAGTTCTAACTACTAACTACTAACTTTTTTAAAACTCCAACCAAGTTCATAACCATGTGTTAATCAAGCTAGACATTCCTTTCGTTTGCCAAGTAGACTTAATCCTTTCGTTTGTACAAAGTAGACTTAATCCTTTTGTTAAAGTCTGGGATAAAATCAACAAATTAAACGAGACTTACCTGTAAGTTGAAGTTTGATGGGGATTTTACCGACCATCAAAGCAACGGT
>WURT03105782.1:1814-12244 GCA_009936505.3 Holothuria glaberrima
TTCTTTCCATGTTTTCTTATTCAATTTTTGGTGGGGTTCAACAGTCATGTGAGGTCAGCAGAGGTCAACTTGTGAAAACATCGTAGAATGGTATAGTCAAGGAGTATAAATCTGAGGGATGGACCTCATTGTAACAAAGCACTCCCTTCCGGCAAGGAATCGCCAAGCCTATGGGCTCCCTGGTTTTGATATGACTTTAAGGAGTCAGTGTGTTTGTATTTTTTCTGGTTCTTTACACATTGTTAGGAGTTTTATTGGAAATCGATACAATTATGTATTAATTTTCAATAAAATACTAGTGCTAAACTTACATAGAAAATTAATTAACGGCTTTTGATATTCGCTGTTTTTAACGTTGAAACCAGGTTAAACTGTGTGGTTAAAACCTGTCACCCACACGTTTCCTGTGAACAGAGTCAAATTTTAAGCGCCTTTAGGAAAAGACAAAATAGCACAGTACTATTTTAAAGGTAGAGTATTTACATCGAACGATTATTCGAGGTCTAACAAAACAGCTAACGCTGACTAATGAGACAGAGTCACTTGCCTACAGACTCATTGACATAGTAAATTTCACTGCCCAGATTACCTCCGCAGCCACAGGACACTTTAGTTACAATGACCCCCAAATATCTATTGTGCCCACACTCTTCAAATAGGTTTCCATAACAGAACACTTTCATGCAAATGCCCCCTCCCCATTGGATCTTGAAACAAACACTGCCACTTCAAAATCAGCAAACTTAATTTTGTCCTAAAACAGCATATATTTTGACTGAAAGTAGCAAACATTCCGTCTGCAGCCGTAGCTTCGTATAAGCATATGACGCTAGTGACTTTGAAGGTGGTGGGCGCCGGAGCCACAGCCCCCACATTCGTGTCCAGTCGATATTTCGTCCTTGAGTCAAGTACTCAAGTACTAAGAATTTTCTTTCGCACTTCGCGCGGGCTTCGGTAGCCTGTAATAGCAGTTTATGCAGTCAGGACAGGTAGGATACAGCAGTGGCGTTGCCAGAGTTTTCTATGTGGGAGGGGGCTCGAGGGGTGCTGGATCTCCAAATGGGAGAGCTGGTGTATGTTCTGCTTACTGCTCGAGCTGATTTGATGTCATATTTTTTTCAATATATCTCCGATCACCAGTGGGGCTGCTGGGGGGGGGGAGCTCTGAGATTTCGGGGAAGGGTGGCGTAGGTGGGATACAGGATGAAACAAAGCACAACTGAGGTGAAAAAATTGTCAAGATAGTGGAGAGTATAATTTCATGTATTGCGGCCTGTTTATAGATATCAAATATTTTCCATACAAACGTTCTAGCCTATGTATGATACTCTTCTCGGCGAATTTATTCTTCCTTTTTGTTCCTGAATTTACTATCGGATTGCTGGGACGACATTTATACTAATAAAATTTGCCTTAAAATTAAACGTTTCAAGGAAACCGGGGAAATCCTGGCAAGCAGTAAAATTCGGAAATCTATCTATTGTTGATCACTTAACTTTATAGGCAATATTCACCTTCGTTGTCTCTCAGAATTTGGTCTAGATTCTAATCTTCTTTCAATCTTTTTCCTCTAGAATTCCGTTAACTTCCCTTATGACAGATATTCTTCGTCGAATCCAAAAATGTGACCACGTAAAATTCAAAAGGTACCACCTCCTCAACCCACCCAACAGAAGACACCTAAAATTACTGGCCAATCTCGGGGAACTTCACAAATCTATTCAAAGCTAATAGTTAACGCTTTGGAAAAAAATCATACTTCTTGGTCTTTTACATTGTGGTTTGGGTTCCAATATTCCTGGTTGTGTACAAACTTAGGATTGAACGAGAAACAAAATATGAGATAATAAAGTGCGACAACGTTTACAAAAGCATTGGTACCTCAAACCAAACGTTTTTTTACATTGTGTTATAGGTCCATTGCACGTTCAGTGTAAAAAATTTCCTATACAGTTGGCCGCCCTTCGCAAGCATGTTGCCAAGGGTAAGTCCCTGACATACGCCAGTGTACCATAATACCCTCTGCATGAGGCTGTTCACTTAATCCTACACTTAGAATGTGTCTTAACTCCTAGTAGGAATGTTTTCAGTGTGCACACATGGAGCGTGATGGAGTTATGATGGAACATACAACAGTTTTGGGGCAACGGTTTCAAGCCCAGCCTGCAGCATCGTGCACGGGGTACCTTGGCTTGCTCAAGTAGGTTACCTACAGACAAACAAAAGACAATGCAATGTTTGCTTGACTGACAAAGACTAATTTCGGTCTTGTCATCATCATTATTCAACACATTGAGCTGAACGTCAGCCCTTAACGTGAGATACAAATCGAGAAACAATCATGAAAAGATTTGGACAAGGGACCGTACCAGGAACCGTTTACTGTATGAACAGTAACACGGTAGCACTCAAAGGCCAAAGGTAATGAAATGTAAAACCTACCGAAATAAAAAAAAATTGCATTACTCCTATTTGCTCTTCGCATAATCCTCCATTTTCCATAGTTGTGATACTTCAGGAGACATTTTTCATTTTTTGAAGTATTGTGAAAGTGGTTTGGCGACAAGAAGCTCAGGTGGGTAAACGTACACTCTATAAGAAGTGTTTAGGAATTAACCATTGTCTAATACTTTTTGCTCAATTTGTGACATGGTTCAATCAAAATCCTGACAAATTTTTCAACGTTTTGTATTAAAATGCTTTGAGTTGCCAAACATAGTATTTTAAGTGCTAAATATGTTAAGTAGCAAACGTGTTTACAAAGATGAGGCAAAAACGTTTCCTTGGTCACAGTTAATTTCTTCTCTTTTTCAGTGAAGGTGAAGATACAAAGGGAGGAGGTTGGTATAGTCTTACTCACTCACTCCCTTCATATTGGCCATACTATACGCTACGAGCCCAGCTACATTTTAGGGGAGACTAGCCAGCATCACGCCCAAAATAATCGTTCAAAATGACAAAACCGTGAAAATACACAGATCCTAACAAAAAGAAGGCACCAAAGGAACGGCCTCTCTTTGATAGCACCCCTTTAAACAGCCTGAAGCCAGTTGAAAACAACCAAAAAACAAATTTGAAACGAGGAATTCAATACTTGGACAACATGTTGAGCAGGAAAGCCGGGCATTAATGGCAGCTCAGGTAGCTTCCCAGAGCAGGTCCCTTCCGTAACGAATACGAGTACTACTATTCAGGTTCTATCACATGAGGGTGCACCATAGTTTGAAAAGTGACATGTCAAGAAGTAAACTTTTCTTGTTGTGGAAAGAAATTCGAGGAAAATCGGTAGTTAATCTGTCAACTACAACAAAAAATCGGTAGTGCCACACCTGTGTAGCGGAACTAGTAACAGTTATTATCACAGCTAGCACAGAGGTGGCAGGAAGCCATACTTTTCCTGGTGTATAAAATTTCCAAATTGTTTTTCTTCGGGCATTTTGAACAAGTTTCTTAAATAAGTTTAAAAATGTTTAATCAGCAACTGCGTGTTTTGACCTGTTTGAGAGGTGTTATTTAAAATTGACTTGGAGTCAAATGCCTGAGGATTCTGTTGACTTTTCACATGCCATCAAAAATAGCCCAATTGTCATCTTGATATCACGGCCTCTATATTGATTCCAATGTTCGGAAGAAAGGCTCTTATACGCTGCAAGTCATTACTGCTATATTCAAACCTATAATTGCGCAGAATTCCCTTCTCTACTGAACTCCATTAAAACTGTGCAGATCACACACTTTGTGAGACAACAAATAGCGCGTAAGCCCATATTATCAGTCAGAGTCTGTTTTGAATAAGTCTACGTCTACCTAAGTTTAAAATAATAAGACTTTATTTAAAGAATTAATGAAATTCATTGGTCTAGTTTTCCATTTCCAAAGCTTTTTCAAGTTTCTTAGAAAATGAAAACTTTAAGTAAAGAAACGGTAGTAAATATAATTAAATTAAAATATTACTACTCTCACATAGCTCGCTTTCTTTCTTTAAATACAAATGTTTTCCTAGAGAAACCAATCATGGGCCAGCTTTGGGAGAAACTAAATAAAATAAAGTTAACAATCCTGATTAAAGCAGGAGTAAAAACACAATTTATAGCACACTCTGCCATTTTGAATTTATTGATTAAACGTGAAACATTTTTCAACTCACATTTCACAATGAAAATTTGTACGGGAGTGAGCGTCGTTTTCAGATCTAGTGTCTTATATTCGTGTTATTACAGACGCAGAAACACTTTTTGGAACTTTTGTTACTACAAGGTAAAGAAACTGAAGGCAAACCTGAAAAAAGAAGCAACAACTCTACCGGGTTTAATTTTCTGCTTATTTATTTTGCACCATCCTTCGCCGCCATGTCCGGTGCCATCATTGCTTTAGTTCCCATCAATACTGACTTGGTAGGAAAATGTACCCACCCCACTTTAAACTATCATACCCATCATGCAACCTCAAACCCAGTGGCGGAGCTACCATGTAGTCAGAAAGGGCGGTCGTCCCCCCCCCCCCCCGACGGACTCAAATCGACTTTAGGCGCCCTTTTTAGGTTTTTACCGTACTGAAGCATATGGTATCTACTTACTTCGAAGCTCCCCTCTGACCGAATACCATTGCTGTGCCAACTTCGAAGCGCCCCTTCAGACCATTCTTGCCCCTCTACCGAATTACCATTCTCCGCCACTGCTCAAACTCATTCTTATTCAAGACCCTACTAAAAGTTTTTGTAGGAAATCCAAACCAAACCAAACTTGAGCTCGCATAAACTTTCAAGACATGGAGGCTGTTGCACACACAAAATTAGTTTTCATACCAAAATTTAATTTTCAATAAGGAAGTTAACAACACTTAGTAAACCTAGGTTTATGAAAGTACATTTTCAGCTGCCAATACTGACTTGCAATGCGTGTAATGGCTAACGCACGTAACTGTTATTAGCCCCACAGCCAGGGACACCCCCCCCCCCATTTTCCCGATACAAGCTACCTAATACTGCAAAATTGGTTGCGTAAACGATTTGGTCTATAATACCTTATCCTGGTCGAAACACTCTTTGCAAAGCCTGATAACCAAGCATCTAAAAAAAGACACAGTTGGAAAACTTTTCTTAAATTATCAAGTTTTAGATCTACTTTCACAAAGAAATTGAAAGTTTCAAATCTTTCAACTTTTTTCACTCACAGCAGAGTGTAGTAAAAGCACCAATTAAGGCTACTTTCAAATTTCGTGGGTGTCCTACATAGGTTAGTGAAATGACGGCAAACAAAAAGGGGGGTTTTTTTTACGGACAGGCGCTATACGGATATGATACAAGCACACAAGGCAATATGCTTATGCGCAAAGCGTAAGTGGCCGTGCGAGGTTCCTTGCACGAACTCCGCTTAGGCTAAAATTTGGAGAAGTTCTAAAGTGAGAAATTTCAAGTACTGTAACTATAACGTACGCCTTGCAGCAACACCTTCCACCAAGAATATATCACTGTTTTGGCTAAGGCGAATTATTTAACGCTTTTTCTTCTAAGAGTGGCCTTGTTAGGTTCGCCTTCATATACACAAGATGATTTCCATTCAAGGAGACCGGCCAGTGCATTCAACAGTAAAGCTAAGTCACGTATGAAAATACCAAGAAAGCACTTTGGTGTAAGCATTTTGCGTGGTTAAAAAAGTGGCATTTTCAGACTTTTATTCTGAAACGTTGTGCAACATTAAAAACCCCACTCAACACACACGCTTCAGAATATAGGCGGGCTGGAAGTTGTGGCGATGACAATCGCCGCAAGGACAGATCGGTTCGACATGGCTACCTTGGGCCAGATGCAGAGAAAAACAGAAAGCGAGGAAAATATTCCCTGCGATCTGGCAACTTGGTATTTTTGTCTAAAATTTTCTGGCACGCTAGGCGCCAACTAATGGTGGCGCTCCGCATAGATAGTGTCAAAGGCCCGCTCACTGTAATTTGCCGCAGCAGCGTAAAACTCCCAGTCCGCCCCTGCTTCAGAAAATATTACCCGATTTTATACTTGCCAAATTTATTTTGATTTATCTACCAGATATTACAAGACGTTGGATATCAATTTTGTTTGCCTAGCAATAGATGTAAAGTTAAAGGTCACAAAAATGCTGGGGTGTGAAAGGAAGTGGTTTTGGGGAAATATATCTGAAACTTAAATATTCCTTGTATTCAGAAACTACGAATGAGCTAATTATAAATACCCTTTGACCAATTAAAGGGTTTACAAATTGCTTAGTTCTTACAAGTCTTACGATAAGAAGGAAACAAGCCAATACAAGAAGTCTCGATTAAAGAAATTCGTATTACTGAATGGCTTATTCGAAAGAACTACAAAATAGGCTTATTATCAAACTATATACATGATGCGGTTAGTACTGTGACGGAATAATTTAATATACAAAAGAACATCATAAGCTAATGCGTACTTACGTCACTGAAAAGTCACATTACCTGGTAATTCCTCAGATGGACTTGAACAACAACGAGCCATTGTCTTTTTATGAGAGAGATTAAATATTACGTCTTAAAATCAGTTGAAGGTTGGTGACACATTTCTTAAACAATCGAATCCAAGTGGCGGAAACGTAAAGCCTTATGACATTTAATAGTAAATCCTATTCAATCATTTGAAACAAACTGATTCTGGGCGTTACCTCTAACTTCCCCTTTTCGTTTCATCATTTTGTTTTTCCTGTTTACAAACTTTTGTTTTTACTAATACACTAATATATTTCCCTTATGAAAAGATAACGATAGGTCGTTTCAATCATATTAATCATTTTTTTTTCTTTTATTGCGCGTATTAAATTTGGTGCGCACAAAGCACTTTCGTTCAGGGATTTAACCACGAAAATTATCGTCCTCCATTTGTCCTATAACTCTCTTTATTTAACACTCTCTTTTCTATCCCTTCTGTTCATCCACACTAATAAAGATCCTCTTCAATTCCGGCGAGTTTTCGACTGGAGAAAAGTCTCAAGTTGTTAAAACCTATATCTTTGAAAAGGGCCGTCATAACTTTTGTGTGAAGGAAGAATGAGTATGTTAACAAATACCAGGGCTGTAATCCGAGTCCAGCTAACCCGATACCGAGCAAATTCCTATTTCAGTGTCCCCAATTCCGGGTCAATTCCAAGTCTGGTCATTTGACAATGTAGAATATCATATGAATGCTTTGAACACTATTTTTCAAGAAAATTTCATTGAAAAGGTCATATTAGGAGTCAATTTCGTGTCTAGTCGACCTTGTAGTTTTTTTAATAGTGTTCGACCATTCATGTATTAAACTGTAGACCAATAAGAATGAATCTTTTAAGTAACATTAATGAGCTCTTCATTATTGTGGACTGCTGGAATCGACTCTGATTTCGAGTCCGACTGCAGCCCATTCGGGACCAGTTCCGATCTTAGGACCTCCAGTTCCGTGCCAATTCCATATCCAGGAAAGAGCGGACTCGGGTCCGAATGAAGTTCGAATGTGGACTCGCGCATTACAGCCACATCAGACT
This sequence comes from Holothuria glaberrima, assembly GCA_009936505.3. NCBI lineage: Eukaryota > Metazoa > Echinodermata > Holothuroidea > Aspidochirotida > Holothuriidae > Holothuria > Holothuria glaberrima. The sequence continues at coordinate 9,326 of WURT03105782.1, forward strand.
CCATATGAATAATCCTGGAAATTTTGCCATGAAGATTTAGATTACTTTTAAGCACAAGTGAATCCGCAATGAGTGCATGTCTTGGTGCAGCGAAAGACATGTACCTTACAAGTTTGAAAGTCACTTTGTAGCAGAAAGATACAGTATGTATCTGTAAAATGTGGTTTCAATATCCACAATTTTAATAAGCATATCAGACAGACCTGTCTAAACATATGTTTGTGTATTTAACAATGATATAGAAGATAATAACTATGTGATAATATTCAACCACTGATGCTAAACATTGTATTTTCCCCTATGTTCTTTGACAATGTTCCCTTTGTTCTTTAACAAAGGTCCCTTTGTTCTTTAACAATGTTTCCTTTGTTCTTTAATGATGGTCCAGTTTTCAGGAGAATAAACTATTCTATTACCATTCTTGATCATGGGACTGTGGCCGTATAAGTGCCTCATCAGGAGATATGTTCTGGGGAAAGAAAAAAAATAAAAAAGTGGGGCTCAATCAGGAACTTATAACTATAAATCTTTGATTTTATGATATGCTAAGCTTTTAGCACAAAATTGAGTATTCAGTATTTCAATTTTAAGTGGAGTTTTATCTTACTGAATTTATTGTCCTGCTGTGATAAAGTGACAAACTTTTTGGTTAAAACTCTACAAAAATAAACATTACAGAGAAAAATTTCATTCAAAAAAGCTGTTATCTCTTTATTTTCTTTCATACTTTTTTTCCTATGGTGATTCACACATTTTTTCTTATGGTGATTCTAATATCATCATGTTATGAATTAATCTATGACTTATGAAAAGGCTACAGTGAGGAAACATGATCATCTTATTTAATAACAAATGCCACTTCCATTTTTTATAAAAAAAAATATTCAAAAAATTTCAAACAAAATAAAGAATACAGTACAATTCAATAATCAAGGTTACCTTCTAAGTCACAGTGTGCCACTCAATCCCTACCAAGTTTTACAGCAATGTAGAATAAAGCAGTAGTACAGATACATTGTGCATGGCGGCTCCTGGAATGAAATATTGATCACACCACAAACCAGGGGGCCTTTTCTCAGAACCCAACCCACCCCTCCCCTCCAATAATTATTCAGGCAGCACTCTAGTTTTCTGGCCATTGAAATAAGCCATTTGTGGAATAATCCTATTTGATACAGCTCTGATGGGTCTCAATATTCTTAAAGTGAAAATAAAGCCTCCCCTAATTTTCTCTTGTTGATTTAAATGAAACCACCTCATTAAATAGTTGAAGAAATTTATTTTTCATGATTTTGTAACATTACACATTCAATAGTTTACTTGTCCTTGTGAAATAATAAAAAATTGTCATCTTGGAAATCCGGGACAATTCCTGCACACAATAGAGGATGCCCCTCTTATGTGGCATGATGTTTTTCTTACAAGACCATACTGGAGCCACATATTTACAGCTCATTTATCTTTTGTATGTAACACCTATTCACTCATAATAGGCCTCACTGGCTTTAACTGAAACTTTGTGCATACATCATCACCTGTGTCTAGCTTTCCCCAGCCCCCCCCCCTCCCCCACAATTGAGCTTTTCAAATTTCCATTAGAAATGTGACCTACAAACATTCTGTGAAACAAAAATATCAGTTACATGAACTCAATTTATTTCAGATTAACTTGGCCTTGGCAGTTATTATAAGTAGTTGCTTAAAACAAATTTGAAATTACAGAAATTATTCTAAGCAAGGTGACACAAGTTTACTGCATTTATCTACAATCTTCTAGAGCCATGGGTCCTAGAGAGAGTGCACAAAGGACGGAATGATGATTACAACCATTTCACCAACAGCTACCCACAATGGCTATGAGCCCACTTTAAATTGTCATGAACATATTCATAGGTAGTGACACTGGCAGCTATGGTAACCATCTCAACAAGCATACTTCACAAAACTGTCCATAAACTTTGCATAATATCAGTTAACTTTTGTATTAAGGAACACCTGCAGTAGTCTAGACATTGGTAAACTAGTATGAAGAAGTTTCACAAATTTTTGCTGTACTTTAATGTAGATACCTTTTAAACATTTTTAACATAACTGATTCCTGGCACTGAGTTAAGTAAGCATCTGGTTAGCAGCATCTAAACCTTGTTTTATAATAATCTTTTTATAACATTCAAACAAAACAAAAAAAAATGACAAATCTAGACTGACAATCTTAATTGCACTCATAAAAAATAATCTACCAAAAACATCTACTGGTTACCCTGTTAGATAGGCAGTTTGTGTTCTACTGGACATTGTTACACAGAAACTATTGGCTAGTAGTTTGAAATGAAACATATTTGCAAATAATCAATACATTTGATATTCTTCTAATTTCAACCATCAATCAAAAAGACCCTATAATAGATTGTAAGAATATAAGACAATATAAATTATACCTTTTCATAAAATAAAGAATCCTAAACTGATCTAATCATACAATAATAGCAATAATATAAATTTCATCTTTCAATTACACATTTTCCTTTGCAGTTTTCTAATTTAATTTATTGCAACTTATTTGAGTACTTTACCTTTTAATAATTTTTTCTGGCAGATTTAGTACCTATTGTTTCTTCAAGGCACAAAAACTCATCTCATTCATACATGTTCCGCTTAATTTCTTTTGCACTTCCAACTTTAATAGTATATTAACATAATAGTCTAGTCTTTTCCTCTTCCGACTGCATGGCCAAGTGGTTAGAGCATCCGACTTGCAGCCGTAAGGTCTAGGGTTCGAATCCTGGCCGGGTCGTACCGAAGACTTAAAAAATGGAACCTACTGCCCTTGTGCTTGGTGCTTAGCATAAGCAATGGAGTAGGGAAAACAAGCCAGTGAGCCACAACTGGAAGAAAGGCCGTGGCCGGCTCGACTTAAAC
>WURT03105803.1:0-12243 GCA_009936505.3 Holothuria glaberrima
AGGAAGGAAGTGAACTTGTAAACAACAAGATGGCGTCCCTCTTAGTAATGAAAAGCTTACTATACTACATGACAGTACTTTGGATATAAATATGTCATACCAAATGAGATGTTTACCTTCAGTGTGACAATAATATTGAAAATATTCTTCTTAATGCGTTTTGTATTCTCAGTCAAACTAATTTTTGCAATGCAACTCAGTAATAGCGTTCGTATTTTTTCTTAGATTTTTTATATTTCACTTGCTAAATATTGAACAATTTGTTTTTGAATTTATTGTTTGTTACTTTTTTTCTTCTGGCACGGGCAAGTTTGTATCGTTTCAGCTTGTAACGGTTCTGATCGATGGATCAATTAGTCAATACATTGTGTTATCATGGCAGCTGCATTGGACCGTTTCCGCGAAAAACTCGGATCATTTAGTTGCGTTAGCATTTTGTTATACTTGTAGTGTGTTTCTGGGGATTATTTTGGTTTCATTTCGAGTAATATAACCAGTTTCAAAATGTTGGAGGGAGCTAGCGGAAAGCTCAACAGCAATAGATGCTATTGGTTATGCTGCACAGAACCGTCTGCTTGCGTTTTCAAATCAACGTGTCAGTGTAAGAAGTCTCGTAGCGGAGGCTGTCCGTGTAAGTACGAGCAACCTCCGCCTGTAGCTCTTAGTGTAAATGTGGGACCAGGCAGAAACGAAATCCTTGAATCAACCACCTCCGGTAAGCCTTAAACTTGTTGTTTTTGCAAGCAATGAGTTTCCAAAGTTCCTCATAATAGATTCTCTTTTACTAACCACCATCAGACTCATTATAGGCTAAGTAAGAAAACCATAGGCCTAGCTAAAATTACGTTATAGGCCTAACAGTAAGTAGTATCGCACTGTGCAACACTAATATAATACACACGTACGAACGTTGTGAATTGTGTGTACTAGACACAATGCATTTCGGATCGAATCGATAAACCAAGAGGCATAACCGGATGTGACGTAACGAAGTTGGCGGATCCGAAAATTTATTCTGTTTTGGCGACTACTCAGCACCTTTAAACCGCGACGCATGCGCGCGAAGCGACCCGTGCGGTGAATTGTCATTGGGAAGCGCCGTTAGAGCTGTTCCGCACTGGAGGGATTGTCTCTGGGATGATTTACCGATGACCAGGGGTAATGGAATGTAAAGCGCTTTGAGACTGAACTTCGTCACTCGGTTTAAAGCGCTATATAAAAACTGACCATTATTTAAAACTGGATAGTCTACGTTCCTCAAGTTGTGCCAATTTTAAGTGTCACATCCATACAGTAAGACAGACCTTACCAGCGATTTATAGAGTAAAAATTTGGTTCTCTTTTGTACATTTCCTTAGGACCAAAGTTTGTTTGGTTTTCTGAATGAGGCCCATGCTTTTGTAATATATGTATTATAATCATATATCTAATACCAACACGTAAGAAATGACAGAAAAATATGAAAACTACTTTTGATAAAATACCTTTAAAAGATTTCTTTTTTCAACGGAACAATCGTTTTATAGAAACTAGTAGAAAGATGTTCATCTCTTGAATTCTGTTTATTTTGTTGGGTAAACTGCTTCATGACGGTATAGGATACACATTAATATTAAGACTAACTCGCTCATGCTTGTTATTTCAAAACTTAAAATCTCAATGAAAAAGGATGATGACAATGTTGTAGCAGTCGACTATTCTGAGGGTTTTAACATTACTTCATATAGCAAAACCTGTAAAGTAGGTTGCCCTCAAGATTTCGACTGCCTAGCGCACTAAATGCATGACATATGCTTGACAGTGTTTATATCCACCTTCGACTCGACGGTTCGATATTTCACCGATAAGGCGTTTTTACTCGATCGGATATTATTATGAAGAGGTATAGTTATCGCACAAAAATCTGGCATTTCGAAAGGCACTTTAGGTTGAGGAAAGAGTTGTATACTACAGATATTTGAAAATTAACTTCCTTTTATCTTTACATACGTGTAGAACTGAGTGATGGGTCAATCATTATTCTAAATTTCAAACAACTTCTTCTGTTCTTCCTGCAATTTTTTTTGCTCGGCGATTTCAAGTTTTACCCTTTCGTTACCTATTTTAATGGAATAAATGACATGTACAGTATTTTTTAGGTCTTGTGGGGGGGAAAGTTGAAATCACAAACGAAGTAAATTGGTAAAATCACATTGGGCACAAACTTACTGTTCTGTTCTATAGAGCCTGATAAGTTTGGCAGTTAAGCGACGCTATTCATTGCAGATTTGAATGATTTTTTTAAATTTCTTTGCATTGCAGAGTTCAGTTTGCTTAAAACTTTTCTATGATTTGTTATCTGAAGTTAGATATTTTTTCTTCTTTAAAGGCAACAGGCAGTCGCCCAAAATTTGCTTTGTAAAATCAGGAAATTGATTTATATTTGCAAGGAAACTCTTGGAAATTGCATTACAAGCACCCACGAAGACGTTTTGAACATGACTATTACAACAATAGGTAAAGCAAGGAGAAATTCTCCTTGGATTTCACAGTTCACAAACAAAAATATTTTCACATGATCAAAATAGGCCATTCATGATCTAGAGTGACGGGGCAAACTAACTCTGATTGGGGTGACTGCATTTTCCCTTTAATCTTGAATATTCCATTATATTCCAAGGGTTTTTGTCCAGGGAATCCTTTGCCTCTGGATCCTGCTAATTGGTTCCCTTTACCAAGCCCATGGATCCCATGATCGGCCCCCAACTTTAAAAGAAAAAAACGTTCTAATGCCCTTGCCATTTTAAGACTTAAAATGGGTTTACGCTTTGCTCTTATATAAATAAGAAATCATATTTTGGCATTTATCAAACTAGCAATGTTGACGAATTTCACCTCATTATAGGCATTTGAAATGTCTAACTCCTCAGAGGCAGGGAGCTACCGGGGCTTCGCCTCTGGACTCCACGCCGTAGTGCTCGTTATACTACGAGCGAGCATTGCCGCTTAGGTGGCAATTACTTCCTCCTTCACACAAAATAAACCTCCCCTTTAAAAATGTCAGGTGACGCCCATGCCTTCTATCTTACTAATATCAATTTTAAAAAGCTGGGCATACTTCAGATCAAAGTCTTGTGCGTTCTACAATTACATTTATAATAATTAACAACTATGAAATGGTCAATTTAATGACACATTCCTTCTGTTACACAGGTGTAAGCTCCACCAGAGCTACGAGAGATGATTTGCGATGTGGAGGAAATTACCTTACACCTTACGATGAAGTGGCTCAATGTGACCCAAAAAGCAAACAACCCTGCTGTTCCTCGCACAACTGGTGCGGTATCACGACATGGCATTGTGACTGTGAAGGGTGTATCGACTTCAGATTACTCCGTAAGTTTCAAACCGCATACGTGGTATTCTCTCTGAAGCGTTTCCTTCAGCTATATCTCGGAGAGGTCATTAATTCTTTATATATCATCTGATGGAAATTGTACAAATACAGTACTTTGCTGCCTACCTCTGCTTCCCAGCGTTTGTAGCTCACGAGGAAACTTACTCGTAATTCCTTAAAGCAATTCTCGAGCCCTCTCGATCTAGCCCCGAACTGATTTTATGTTCTACCAGTAGAGGCAAACAACATAATAACTAGTTCAGGGACACGTAGAGTGGAAGGAAAACTCAAATCGGCCAATTTCCCACTTTTTGCATGTAAATGGCAAATAAAAAAATGCAGAAAATAGCATGTCTTCGTTATAATGTTATAATTACGAGGCCTCAAAAATCCGTAAATGGCATGTAAGGTTTTTTTTTTCCAAGGTTTCATTTCATTTCAGGTATTTGTTTCCTCACAACAGCAGATAAAACATGTACAAGGTAAAGTTAAATCAGATATATATATATATATATATATATATATATATATATAATCAAGCAGTTGTGAGAGGAAGCGCTCTAAAAAGATAGGAATCTTAACAAAGTAGAACACTCCTTGTACAGAAATAAGCTTACTAGAGAACTATACAAAAGAAGAAAGAGAAGGGAATAAAGTATATCATTATATTAAAGACAATAGTTAAAAGTATTCATAAGCATTTAAAGGGATTACAAAATAGTAGTTAATATTCCATATACTCGGCTGAATTAATTTTCTCTTATGTAATGGTAGACCGCAGCCGTTGAAAATGGAGGGGGGGGGGGGATTCCAAATATAAAAAGCATGTGTTCGCACACTAAAGTGGAATTGAAGGTTTTCTCAGTGAAAGGCTCAAGCACCTAAGTCGTAGAAAAGCACTCTGTGCTCATACGTGAGAGCTTCCCCCTCATTGGCGTAGCCATGGGGCAGTTGTCGGGCATTAGGATCCCTCATAAGTGGGTCAAAACAACCGAATAAAAAGAGGAAAAGAGACCAGGGAAATTTAGAGTTCAAGAAACATATGGAGGACACAATATTTATGTCCAGAGATGATCCATAATAGCCGCAAGAACAATTCATTTAAAAAAAGAAAAAAATCTTGGGGTGGGGACCCTAAAGATACACCCCTTGTGGCTTTTCACCTTCGTAGCTCCTGTTTAAGTTGAAAGGCATCGTCTGCCGCACCTTACGAATATGGCCTCACCTACACGTTGAAAATGGTTTGTCATCTTTTAAAATGGAAGCACATGTAATGCCCATATCTCTGTGTGAACTATGCAATGGCATTTCGTTAAGTACCCCTGACCCTCAAGCAGTGCAACAAACTATTGTTTAGGAAGGTCCGTTTTACCACAAAATACTGAAAAATATAACACCACTCTGCATCAAAACGATTCGTTTTCATGAATATTTTTCAGCCAGCAAGGGTAATTCCTCTCCTCTGACACTCATACCTAGGAAAGCACATACGCTTTAAAGCAGGGGGTGGGGTACCTCCGGCTCGCGGGCCATATGGGGCCCGCGAGACATTTTGTCCGGCCCGTGAGGTAATGCATAAAGGTAAATTCAGAATCACCCTAAAGGTAATTGATAATAATCTTCTAGCCCACGGTGCCTATCGTTTTCCTGTGTATACCACTTTTTGCATATTTCACGTAAAACTGCTGCAAAACACAACCAGTACATTACTAAAACCTATATCCACAAAGTAATATGCCTACCGTTTCGTTAGACACAAATCAGGTGCAGAATTCTTGTACATTTGGTGGTATCGGAAGTTTTGAGTGTTAGGCTACATATAGCAAAGGACAGAAATGCATTAACAGTTGTAGGCCTATCTATTACATTAAAAACTAAACTCGGTGAGCACTGTATTTATTCAGGTAGATTCAAGGAAGGGGAGGGGGTAAGATGTGTCCTTCCGAAGAGTGAATTAAACGTTAAAAAGTGGAAAAAGGTTGGTTTCAAGGTACTCGTTTTTCAGCGCACTTCGCGCGCACTTTTCGTATTTGCCCATTCGTTATTACTACTAAGTAAAATGGTCGTATTGTGATACTTCTGGACAGGATAGCCTTTGAGATTCAGTGTCATTTAAAGATGGTCGAAAAACATTCTCTTTCCTGAACATATGTATAAACTCCAGGACCCCTAGGGGCTTCGACCCACCAGGGCCTGTATTCGGCCCCTTAGCCTGCGCCCCGTGGAAAAACTTGTAGCGCCCTAGCTACTTGGGGCCCGCGAACGGACTATGACCACAAAAACGGCCCGCCAGAGGAAAAAACTTTCCCACCCCTGCCTGAAGCGTACCTCAGGTCTAAAATTTCAAAAATACTTGTTAGAAAGTTTGAAAATAGCATCTAAGTGGTCCATCTCCCATCTTCACAGGGACATTCCTGAGCTGAGATATAAAATTTTGAAGCTGGTATGAAATAAATGTAAAATAGTAGACTGCTTAATAACATGTAATGTCATTCTTGTACTAGTAGCTCTATGTCTTTGCTCTTTCGAAAGCCATTGCACCCTGCGCCAAAATGGGATCACTGTTTTACCGCTATAGGGAGACTTGACTACATATAACCCTCGCTGTACAACATGCTATGCAAGAGAACAGTAAATATTTATGGTAATATAAACATCTTAATTTCACAAGGAAGCGTAAGCAGGTAATGTGAGTTGTATACGAAGGACATCACAAATTATTGCCGAATGGCCTATTGAAAATTAAGTGAATAAATTTTAACATTTATATCTTAACAAGGGTAAGCTATTAAAATGGAAGTTGAAGGAATGCATTTTGCTTTCCAACCTCTGAAATAAAAATTCTTGTAATGCTAGACTTTGGTTCCACTTTAAGTTAAACTCCCAAAACTCTTGCAAAACAAAGTTGACACCAACTATTACCCTGTATTATTTCTCAAAATGTTTTTTGGAAACTTTTATCGTTGCCCTGCACAAAAATTGTCAAGTTACCTGTATGTCACATATTGCATGCAATTAAATTAAACTTAAAATAGGCCGGGAACCGTTTTTATTAATTAACAGGGCCAGAAAACTGTAAAAATGATGAATTTACCTGTAATAATGGTCTGTGCATTCCAAGGATACAACGCTGTGACTTCAACAATGATTGCGGGGACGCTAGTGACGAAGACGCAACCTGTGCTTATAATGAGGGTAAGAGTCTTCATGTTTAACCTTGATAAATCTGGGAAAGCACCGCGCGGAGCAGACTCTCTTTGCTCATCACGTGGATATGAATAAACAAGGCATATACCGTACAACCTGCTACTTAGGCAACAGGGAAAAGGTTACCACAGATGTTACAAGAAGAATACTGAAGGCGCCGCCATGCATGTATACTTGTACACAGGGTTCGAAAGCTACGTTTTTTTTTTTTTTCATTTTCTCCCCTTTATTCGCGGCCAATTTTTCCTGCACCATCACTGGTTATAGTCCTAATACTAACATGAACATTCGAGAAGGTAATTTTCCTCTGTAACCTATGTACTACAGCTCCGGTCAATGAAGTGACAACCATTCCCGTATTTGCAATTAAGCCAAGCTAGGACCCATTTGGGATATTTACTGGCGTCCGTCACGGTCAGTTTTCCCACATGACCACCTTGGGTCAATTTTGCTGGGGGACAGCTGTAACTATACAGCCCAGCTAAAGGCGAGTTCAAACTTCACCTTCTGTCATTACAGATTTAAGTGCACTGCAGCGAGGAAGAACTCAGTTATGCGGAGCCATGCATACACTTCAAATTGAGGTCATCTGTGCCCCTCATGAAAACCACCTACAGCCCAAGCTCAACTGCAACCAGCGCAATCAGCTAATCACATGAAGGTACGCCACGGCTTGCTGGTCGAGAATAGACCACGAAAATAGACAATTGACCCTTTTGGCTTAGCAAACAGCCAATAACATCTGGAAACAGCCAAGCAGTCAAGTTTTCTTATGCATAAGTAAAACTTTCGAACTTAGTTTACTGCAAACGCAAGCCAAGTTAATTGCTTTGGCAGGACTTATGGGACCATGGCGCTTTCAAAAAGTACTAGATTGCAATGCATTCATTATTCCTGTCGACGTAGTATGCGTCTATTCTTCACCAGTTGGTGTTTTGAACTACTGTTCTTTGCTATTTTTACAATGCCGGAGATCCCATTGCTCATCTATCATACCCACCAGAGGCGTAGCTACTAGTTATAGTAGTTGGCAGACAGGGAAACTTACTCACCTTGGAAAAATTTGGGTGCAAATTTGTATGCACACAATGCATTAATGTTTGGCACAATATTCTTGCTTTATTTTTTCTGAGAGGTATCTCCTCTGGTGGAGAATTAGACTTGGTCCAACCACCTATCTTGAATGAAAGGGCTGGCTTGCCCCTGTCTTCAACACCTCACCCACTTCCCTCCTGCTATCCAGGCCGGGAACTCAACAAACGTTTGATAAAATACTGTTGCCTGCCTAAATAGAGAAACTCACAACATATGAAAACAGTTCAAAGCTTTTGTTGCAAAGTATAAAATTTGCAAAAAGGACTCTGTTCTATAACTTCTCGTTGGACGTTCCCCTCCAGGGTTTGTACGATTAATCCCGAACCAATTTTCAAGAGGGAAGGTGGGGGGGGGGGGTAGAAGATGTATAAACAATAAAGCAAAATGCATGTGAAGCAGATGCTCCTAAGCTTCGATTGCGTAATTTATACGTCATCATATAAATATAAAGTAAGCTAATTCGTGATTAAGAGTAAAACTGGTGCAATGTGATCCCTACTACCCTTCTCTGCATGTGTTTGTGTTTTATCTATTATTTATATTTCTGTGATTTTTATGGAACAGTATCTAAACAAGAACATACGTTATGCGGGAACATACATTACCCTGTATTAATGCGCGTTACATTTTCAGCTTGTGCGAACTTTGAATCGAGTGTGGAGGATTTGCCTTGCCCTTCTTCTGTTCTGATTTTGTTCAACAATACCATTGAAACTGACCATATCTCCTTTGTATTTGATGGTGCGGACGTAGGGGGAATATCAGAGGTAAGGTTTTCAATATCGTCTTTTACTGTGATGTGGCAAATGGAATGCACCCAAAGTAGGCCTAACGCTTTTGGATAAAGTACTGCGGGTTTTTCCTTTGCGGCAGTCAATAATCTTTAGGACCTTCTGATAAAGTGATTAAATATACCAATGGCACACGAAACCTTGTTACAAACTTACTAAATGTGGTCTTTCTAAGATAAGTTCTTGTCAAAGTAAATACCAAGGAATTTCGCTGTACTTGACAGAGGAACAAGAAAGCCCAAAGGCTTAGTGATTTCTTGCCGAAAGGGGATGTTCATCCCTCAGATTTACACTTCTTGACTACATCATTTTTTACGATGCGTTCACAATTTGACTCCTGCTGGCCTCACATGACCTTTCAACCCAACCAAACCTTAAATAACAAAAAATTGACAAGAAAAGTCTCAGAAGAGATTTTTATGTGCCTCCTCCCATGTAAAGTCATGTCTAGCTTTTGACCTCTGTTGACCTCAAATGACTTGTGACTTCCACCAAAAACAAAAGGGTTTCTCCTCTCAACATGACAAATCTATAAACAAAGTATGAATAGCTTCTGTCCTTCCCACCTCCATGTATCATGTTAATAAGAATTCTAGTTTTTGACCTCTAGTGACCTCAAATGACATTTGACCTTCACCAAAAATGACAGTTTTTCCCTTCAACATGACAAATCTATACACCAAATATGAAAAGTGTCGGTCATTGCTACCTTGAGAAATTGTGTTTACAAGTTTTTCGGTTTTTCACCTCTGGTGACCTCAAATGAGATTTGACCCCCACCAAAAACAATAAGGTTCTTCCTCTTAACATGACAAATCTTTATATCAAATATGAAGTGTCCGTCACTGCTATCTTGAGATATCGTGTTAACAAGCCAATTACAAGGTTTTCGCAGTTTAGCCTCCGGTGACCTCAAATGACCTTTGAACCCACCAAAAACAATAGGGTTCTTCCTCTTAACTTAACAAATCTATTTACCAAGTATGAAAAGTGTCCGTCATTGCTAACTTGAGATATTGTGTTTACAATGTTTTCGGTTTTTCACCTCTGATGACCTCAAATGACCTTTGACCTTCACCAAAACAGTAGGGTTCTTTTCTCAATATGACAAATCTATATTATGAAAAGTTTTCGTCATTGCTATCTTGAGATAATGTGTTTACAAGCCATTTACAAGGCTTTCGCAGTTTAACCTCCGGTGACCTCAAATGACCTTTGACCTTCACCAAAAACTATAAGGTCTTTCCTCTTAACATGACAAATCTATATACCAAATATGAAAAGTGTCGGTCATTTCTATCTTGAGATAACATGTTTACAAGGTAAGCGTTTCATACACACATACACACACACGACATCACACCATCGCATAGATTCCTTACCTGCCTTCGGCAAGGAATAAAAAAGGTACCATTAAATTAATACTAGATGATAATTGGATCAAACTCTTATTGACTTCTCGGCTTCCGTAGAGGGAGGGGAGTAGACCTATGCCTACACCATATGACAGTCAATAGATAGTTGATTTAAGCATGAAGGTGTTATGCAATATTGTGTAAGCTATACATGTCTCTTCAGGGAGGTGTTATGCTACCCAGCCTGTTAACATGCCCGGACCGCTTGGTCCTTGACACGCCACTTGACCAGGGGGTTACTATAGTTCTATGTATGGAACAAAACTTTGACACAAAGACGACGAAAACTCCGCAGCTTGTGAAGGGCGCCCAAAATTTCATAAACAAAAAAAAAATTATAGTTGTCAGGGATGTCTTTTATCGTGTACACTGAAGCTCTCTGAAGAACGTCATCTTAGAGGACAAACAATGACGCCATCTAATGAGATATATGACTTTGGTAAACATATTGTGCCCGGACGTAGCCTTCGCACGGACACGTAGACTAAGACGCGTATCTGAACGGTCCAAAAATTATCTGTATGCTTTGTGTTAGTTTAAGTAGTAATACAATGCATCTACCTCAGCTGAGGGCACACTTCTTGTTCTGTGACGTCATATGTATCAGGCCTATAGAAGTTATGCAAATGATTACATAGAATACAAGACTAGACTAAGTCGCACACGTGCGTACAGTATCATTAACAAAGTCATATACCTTATCTGGCGATCTTCATTGTTTGTCGTCTAAAATGACGTCGGATGACAGCAATAAGTAAGGTTAGCCCATTATATTGGCACGAGCAGGTGTTCCTTTTACTGTCGTAATTCTGTACGTTGAACTTCTTACTGTTTTCACAATATTTACTCGTTTGTGACCTTCAACGCTGATCTTGTTGCAGCGACGCTAGATCCAACCAGACCGTTTTGTACACAAAACTGATGAAGGTACTGCACGTGTGTTTTACAACTAGCACCTGGTATTTATTTCTTTGCAATCAACTAGAGAAGTATAATTACCACACCATCTGCTCATGGGCTTCAAATTTTTTTCAGAAGACACTTTCTTATGGCCTTTGATGATATTGAACATGTGTTATACTTTTGTGTCTGATTTTCTTTTAATAAGACTCTTCTTATGTAAACCCTTTTTCTAATACTTTATGCCAGGAACTGTTGTATGGACATAATATCTGGGGCTATAATATGTAACGCCTCATAAAGAACCATGAGGAATAATTTTTGAGCATATCTTTGTCTTAACCACTACTAGCCTATATAAAATTTGCGTATTGGGGGGGAGGTAAGAAAAATTGTTGGGGTAAAACCCCCTAGCCCCCATAGAACTGCGCCTTCAAGTTGTTGTAAATTGTTATGTACTCCTAGATCCACATCACAGCCGACACCAAAAAGAGATTCAGCATAATTCGTTTTAATATCAGCACGCCATCGGATCATCGTTTTGCTTACGTAACCAGTAAAGCAGTAAGTGCAATTATTTTGCCTTTTCATCTAATTTTTTACTTGATTGATAGTTTAATGTAATCTTTAACAACGATGGCAACAAAATCAGAGCCAGTGACACTTTGTTGATTTGAAACACGGACAACAAGAGAGGAGTAACTGGTGCGGGGGGGGGGGTCGCTGAGGTCGCTTCCTCTGCTCCTTCCCGAGACTAAGTAAGTCACCTCTATCCCTCGCTGAGAGTAATTAATCCAATGGATGGCCGTCTTCTTGAAGTCTTCCCCGTCACCTACAGTGCAAGTAAAGTTACACTATAAACACAGTGATGAGCTAGAACATATCCAAAGCGCAACAAGATTCCTTCGAATTCAGTGACCTTTGCCCGTGTTTACACCCAGTCATAACTGCAACAACCACGCCCGACCAAACCCAAATACTTTTTTGGCATCTTGGTATAAAACAACTGATCTCATAATCCCGAGTTGGTTTTTTTTTGGGGGGGGGGGGAGTAACTGAAGTTAATAGGTACAGGTGAACTGATTTTGTTACATAGATTCACACGTTATCAGCACTTCACTTCTCTCAGAATAACGTGCTTGCTATAAATTTAGCCTCTTCCATACCCCTAGCCTTACATACACCTGTAGTAGCACGCCCTCACCTATGAACTAGCACGTCGACACACCTGTAGTAAGACCACCACACACACAGAGCTGTTCACACAACTACAGTATCACGCCCTCTCCCATATACTAGCGCACCAACACATCTTTGATGGCATGTTAACACACCTGTACTTAGTTTAGTTAGTTAGTTTGTTAGTTTAGTTAGTTAGTTAATTAGTTAGTTAGTTAGTTAGTTAATTAGTTAGTTAGTTAGTTAGTTAGTTAGTTAGTTAGTTAGTTAGTTAGTTAGT
>WURT03105825.1:1327-12243 GCA_009936505.3 Holothuria glaberrima
AATAGTAACGTAAAGATGATAAATTTGCCTGAAATAAAGCAGAAAAACTTTCTTACAAAATGCTGTCTTAACAAAAGCGGAAAAGAGATGAAACCAATTAAAATCCCACAGTTATTACAGAGGCTGCGAAATGAAACTTATTGAAATAATAGTGTTCCATGAATCTTCGAGGAGCAGCAGTGATTTTGATGATTTTAAACCCTGCCTCCCTGCCAAGACTTAAGTAGCACCAATATTAATTGCTACAGCCTCCATTACCTTCATTACAGGTGTATTCCTCTTTTGACGTACATACTTTAACACCGACTGACAATGACAGATTTCATCCAATTTTGCTATATTCATGACTCTAATTTTATGTTACCTCTCCACTGTTGATTGATTCCGATATATGAATATTCATATTGCAGGATGCAGCTTTAACTGCAACATTGTTCTGCAAAATACACATAGTAAGTCAATGGGACTTCATCGCTGCATGAGCTTTAAGTGGGAAATATCACACACTAAAACCCCATTGACTTTGGTGGTTTGAACAGCATGGTAATAATCCTTGCTTTGGTTGATTTTTTGTTGAATATTTTGAATTTGTGTTTGTTGTGATTGTATGTATGAATAGTTAAGAGTATACAAGTTTTATGCCATCACAGGAAGAATTCTTGTGAAAGTTTGCAGATGTTTGCATTACAAGTACAGCCAATATAGGTGCAGGAGTCATACATGTCCGTCAAGACAGCAACAGCTTCAACAATTCTCCTTACTTACCTAAAGCTGTGCTTGGTGTACTGGCTTTATAATTACATTCTTTTTCTATATCTTCTGGCATTAAATTTTTCACCAAATTGTTAAATTCTTCAAGTGGGCATGTATCACTACTACAGTTCTTTATCCGCATGATGGGTGGCTCATCCTTTGTGTTATTACTCCATCTACGAAAAAACATTTCTACGAAATACCTGAAAAGACAATGGATCCAAGAGTCAACAATGCATTCATTCCAATTATAGATTTAGTACCTACTAAAGTTGCTCATATAAATTAGTAGATACCAAAACATGTCCAAAAGGTGTACTACCCATCACAATTCACTCCACACAATAGTTACTTGTGACAAAATGAGGGAAAATACTTCATCATCTAAAAGTGCTTGGGCAGACCATTGCAGACACCCCAACTTCATCTTGGAAAATCTGTTTCATCTTTCAATACTGTTACTTTACAAAGATCTCCCATGTGTTTTTGAAAAAGCATCAAGATAGCATATCACAGGTAAACCAACGAGTTCTTTTGCACAAATTCAACGATTCATTTTAAAATAAAGGGTTATCCCATTATCTCAAGGTTAAAAAGGAATCCAACACCAATCAGATGGGAAAAGGTAGAGTGGGGGGGGGGGTTAATACTTGTTCAAACTGGGACAACTTCTATTTACCCATTCAGATGCACCACCTTATGAAGGTGATTGAAAGATATCAGGCTCACCCCAATCAACTTGGGATGCTGCAATTGTGTTTGATACCACTATGAAAATCACTTTTTTTTAAATAAGAACATCACGATTGTATAATTTCATCACCAAAATTTTTTTTAACAACCAGTAGGTGAAAAGACTTTACTTGCAACATTTCAGTTACTAGCAGTTTGTGCAACATAAAATTTTAAAATAAAAAACAAGTTCACCACTGACCATGCCACTCTTTTGAGTTCATTTTCTTCTCAAGTCCTACTAATTTTAAGCAAACCTCAAGGTTTTAGGGTTTTGGAATATACACATTCAAGGTTTATGTCAGCTCTTTGTCAAAATCTGTTTTAATTTTATGCTTATACAGTAGTAAGCAACACATGGTATGTCAAAATTGATTGATGAATGGTCCACCAAAAAATTTGGGCTATGTGAAGGCCTAATTTGGGGAGGTCAATGAAATTTGTCATTGAGTAGGGAGAGGATTCCTGAGCAAAAAGGAGTCAAACTATACTGTGTCAATGACAAGAAAATACCTAGAGTATTTGTTACACTATAAAAATTTCTGTAAATTTACGGAACAAAAACATAAAGAAATACATACAGAAAACGGAAAAAGTGCTGTCAATTTGTTTCCAAAAAATTGACAGGACTTTTTGCCTTTCCTTTTTGTCTTTCTTGATACTTTGTTCTGGAACTACGCAACAGTCTGTAGACATTTTTTAACAGTGCACCTCTGACGACTGTGCTTCTTGCTAAGTATCTACTTACTTTATATCCCCATTCTTGTCTGTATCCTGATAAAGCTCTAACAAGATGCAGGAGGCAGTGGTTGGTCTTTTGTTATTGAACTGACCAATCCCAGCAAGGAATGGGGCCAGAGTGGAGTCATGCTGTAAGTATATTAAACAAGAACATAAAGTAAGTACAGGATCTTTGATTGACCCAGGGGGTGGTTTTGTTCTTAATGGATGTGTCTTCACCAGCGTGTGGGTTATAGTCTTTTGGAAAGGGTCTGATTTAGAGCTAGGTAATAGATGGTCGCCCACCCTGCCTTACTCCTAGATATGCAATTACCACTATAATAGGTGTTTTCTTCAATGTTATTTGTAATTGCTTAACTGTAATATCCCTTTCTGAAGTTTTCTTACATGCATTATGTGGGTTTGTAACCTTTGTACACATTTCCAACTACTCTTGTTTTTATAATGTGCATATACACAGCACCTCTAGTACAGGTGCTGAGTCAATCTATGGAACAAATGTCAAGCTATAGCCGCACATCACACAATTTTGCATACCAAAACTCAAAACTAATGGTCCCCATCTTGTTTCCTACCAACAGCACAACCTTGAGTCACACAACTGACAATACACACTACAATACTGACAAGCCTAGCTTGAGTGCCTGCACTATTAAATTTCATAATGCTCCTGCAGCTTTGTACAAAACTGCTGATACCTGATTGGTTAAATCACTTAAACCTTAAGACTGTCCCATACTCCACTGACAAAACCAAACATGTCCATTTTTCCTGACTGGAAGCAATATGACTCATAACTTGCTCAAACTGGACTTCAACCTACCTGGTGCCAGTCAGTCTGCCATCTGCCCATACTACTACACAACTACTGATAATTCAATGCTAGAGATGAATTGAATCTCACACAAATTCATGTAGGGTTTTGCTAGTTACAAATGATTAATCTCACTCATTTTCTTCTGTTTTTTTGTTTCTGTAATAGGTAAATACAGCCAACACAACAAGCAAAGCATGAGTTACAGTACATCATCTTGCAAACTTAAAGGGAAAATGCAGTCACCCCAATCAGAGTTATGCCCCGTCACTCTGGTTCATGAATAGCCTATTTTGATCATGTGACAATATTTTTGTAAGTGAATCGTGAAATTCAAGGAGAATTTCTCCTTGCTTTACCTATTATTGGTAATAGTTATGTTAAAAATGCCTGCAGAGGTGCTTGTAATCAATATGAGGAGATTTGCAAGAGTTTGCTGATTTTTCAAAGCAAATTTTGGGGCAACTGTCTACTGCCTTCAAGAGAGAATTCAAAAAGTGACATTTTATTCAAACCTACATCTTCCTGTTGGTATTAATTGTAATGGACAGAGCATGTGTGGCATCTTCCTGTAGATTAGTTTTCACACAAAATAACTTATGCTTACCGCTGAAAAAATATGAGCATTGTGGTGTTTGGAACCTGTTACAATATCTTGAAAACTGTGATAAATTTCCTTAATGAGTAAACCTGTAAAACAAAGAATACCACAAAACATTAGCAAAGCCCTACATATAGTTAAAGGGATGATTTATATGGACAAAAAACCCCTCCCCCCTTTCGATTACAATATATGAGTGGAATACGTTAATTTTATTGTCAAAGAAACCCCCAACAATAGAATTACGAACTAATATGTTACAAATGTTGAAGCTTCTTGATACAATTCCCATCATCAAAGGGGATTTCAACCTGCAGTGACCTTATGAGATGTATGCATGATAATATACACTAATCAACTGAATGACGTATCACACAACACTGATTGCAAACTTAAACTTGTACAGAAATTCATAAAAAGAAAGCTGTGACTTCTTGCACTTACTTTGATAAATATAGCTTTCCAAATGTAACTAAGAAAATTAAAAGGGTATTTTTCCCCAGATAAAAGGCACAGAATACATTTTCTTTGGAAAAGAAAAACTATTTATTTAGAAGCACCTTTTCTACACTTAAAATAAAACCAGAAACCATACTACACACACAAAAAAAATGCTCTAAAGTTTGGCCTTCAGAACAAAAAAGAAGTCACTTTCCTACTTCCCCATAGCATACAGCAGCTTTTTAATGTTAATAATTCTACGGATAAATCTACACTGTAGGTAATGTAATTTAATTTAATTCGTTTCAAAACAGTGAATGTAAAATTCTGCTAACTAGTTCTGTGAGGTGGCTCAAGCCCTGGTTCCACTTATTAAGTGCAGTTGGGCGACAAGAAGTTTGTTTTAAATAAGACAATTATACGTAAACTTTGAGGTAGAGGGTGCTTGCATGACTTTTTCAAACCAAAAACTACTGTTGTCAAGAGTACCCCCCTCTCTCCCTCCTGGTCTCCAACCTTGAGGGAACAAGTATTAAGACCAAAATATAATGAAAATGGGAATCTATTGATTTGAAAATGAATCATAAATTCATGATAGGCTAAAGGTGTACCTCCTTCATCAAATAAGTCTCTTTTGTATAAAATGTTTATCTGAAATAAATTAAGGTACATAACGGTAGCATTATTAAAGTGGACCTTACATCTAGAATAACAAGAATATGATATTTTAGATGTTACGAAATGAATTTCATTCATTTAATTCCCATTTTCATAGCTTACATCATTGCTGAAATATACAATGCTGAAATGTATTCTTTTAATTTCAAATAGTCAATTGCACAATAATTTGTGATCTCCTCCTTGCACAACTCACATTACTGTACAGCTAAGTCACCCTACAACAGCAAACACAATGATTACATTTTGTAACAAGGTGCAGTGGCTTTCAAAAAAAAACATACACAAAGACAGAAATTTGAGTAGTGAAAGAATGACATGACAAATTATTGTGCAATGTATCAGCTTAAACTGAGTGAAAAGCTTCAACATTTTGTAACTCAGCTCAGGAATACCCTGTGAAAATGGGAGATGAACCATTTGGATGCATTTCGCAAGCTTTGTAACATATATTTTTTAAACTTTAGACTTTAGGTACACTTTAATCTGAATAAAAGGATTATTCCAGATAATCTGATTGTCAAAATTTTCTGTCAAAGAACTAAAAGGCTGTACACACCAGACATCAACAACTTCTTTAAAAAAATTATTCTGAGTATTTGAAGAATCATTATTTCTGCAATTACTTTGAAAGAAAAACTATTTTCCCACTGAACCCCAAAAAATGTATAAAAAATTCTTCCAAGGATTATTTTCATTACTACAATATCTTTTAACCAAGGAACACTTAAAACTTTTGATAAGGCTTGGTATGTGTGTAACTTTCAGCCCTTCAACTCTTACTGAGCCCATTACAGATTGTTCAAAGTTATTGAGATCTATGCCCCAAATGGAAATTTAAAAGGATGCCTTCTACCTCTTTAATAAACTTATTTAGGGATCCTGAAGCACAAGGAATAAAAAGACCAGCTGGGATAGGGCAAAACTTTTTACAATTATAATTCTACCACTAGGCTTTAAATTCCTTCATGCCCAGAGCCTCATATTTTCTTTTAGCCTTGAGAGCTTTGGGAGGTAATTGAGCCAGGAAAGATCATTTCTATTTGATGTGAAAACAATGGCAAGCAACTGTACCAGCCCAGAGGTAACATTAACACCAGTACTATTCAAAAAGTGGGGAAAATGGGATGCAAAAGGTCCCAAACGAAAGAAATAACATAGTCGTATTGTAACCCTTACAAGACTGCACACCTGTACCATACCCTCACCAAAGACCAACCACTTTGAACACTTTGGTAATGAACACGGGAATACAATTTCACTCTTTGTGTTCTATAAGAAATCCATCTTTCCCACAAAAAAGTGTTGGACACAAGTTTTTTTAGAATTCCAATTATCTTTTATTTGATACTAAGATATTTTGTATACTGATTACCTTTCATTAACTCCAGGGTCAGAAACAAGCCTTGGCTGAAACCCTTCGCAGCAACAGGATATATTGTGCATATGCCGTTCAGTTGGCCTATTGGTTAGGCCTCTGCCTAGTTTCATTGCATGATATCTAAGAACATGTCAATAGTGTCTGGTGTACCTGTCGCCAAAACGCAACCATGGTATTTAACCGGTGTCGCCTGATGGCTACATTGGTCCAGAAAGGGTTAATTGCCAGACCAGAAGAGTCTTTTAACAAACTAAGAATATGGAACACTTCTGAAAGCAAATGCTCCAAACCATCTAAAAAGAAATAATGTCGTCTGCATATTGCAAAATCTTCATTTCCTTGTTATTTATTAGAAGCCCTTAAGATCATTGTGTAACCAACTACTAGCTAAAGTTTTAGCTGCTTCTATAAAAAGATATGGACTTAAAGGCTATTCCTGTCTTACTCCATGCTGCAAAGGGAAATAAACTAATGAATAACCCTTGTTCATACATGTAGTGCGGTACTACCCATACAAAACACTTAAACCCAATTCTGGATGCATTCCCCGAAATGAAAATGACTTGAGACACAAATAAAATCCCACTGCAGCTTATCGAACGATTTTCCAAAATCAACACTAAAAATGAAATGGGGAAGCCCTTCGTCGGAAAATTTTGTAATTTATCTTACCACATTGATGACAATTACCTGCACATTACTGAAATTTAAAGTAAATAAGGTACTGTATCTCTGTTGTTATAAGTAGCTCCCTTCTAAAATTACAAGCAACAGAAGTAACATGATCTGCAAACTGAAACTCATGGATACAGCTCCTATCTGCACAATGCACATGAAATGTCTGTGAGGTCGGAAAATATAACATGCTGAAGTTCTTCACTTTTCAAATATGACAGCCCTTCACCCCACCAAAAAAAAAACAAAAAAAAAACACCCCAAGAAAAAAGCACCATTGGTGCAGTATCTCATTCTTGAACAGGAAGACCAGGAGTTTTGGAAACAGATCCATAAATACATAGAACAAAAGGAAAATATGAAACAGAGTTCTATCCCAATGCCTATCTTGCAAGTTGATAGAAACCTTTGCCTAGTTTATACTGAGCACAGTATGACTTTTGCCCACTTTTTAAGAATTGGCTAAAGGTAAAGACAAGAGTTTACTGTTTTACGGGAAACTTCAGAAATTGTAAATAAATCAAATATATCGCAACTCCAGTCACTTTTTTAAAACAAGAAACATGCCATTGGAGTCAACTTATTTGTGATTCAAGGCTCCAAAACCCATCAAGTATGTAAACATTTGACGATCTCCAAGGTTCATTGTCCTCGTGTGAAATATTCATACCATATGCAGCGATGTTAAGGTAAATTACAGTATGGATTACAACACGGAAATTGACTTTTACAAAACGGAAAAGCATGCAAATTTACAAAACGGAATTGACCCCAAATGGCCTTTAAATGACCTTTGACTTCAAAAGTTTCATACACAACAAAAGTCTTCCTTTTTAATGATAACCCAAAGTTTAAAAAAAAGCTGGAATGATTCAAATTTTGAGGGGTTTTGAAGGGATCACTTACATAAACTATACCAACAGCCAACATTCTACCACCAACCACACAAATGTTGTTTTATGCAGAGAGCTGCCACTTGGACAAGTGGCAGCTCCCCGTTCATGCAAATACTCTTTGACAAAAAAAAACAAGTGACCCTAAACAAGTCTTCATTTTATTCCAAAGCTGATAAGTTTTCTCTGAAATGGACAGGTTTACAACATCTTTCTGTCAATCAAGGAGAGGACCAAGTCATTTGTACTCAAGAAAAACCTGTATAAACTGTGAAAATTGTCAGAATTTTTCCAGTCCATTTATCTGCCTGATGAAGAAATTTTGCCTCATTACCTGCAGTACTGTATCCATCCCAGGGCTGTGACCATAGGTAAAGACTGTATTTAAAGGGGGGTATTGAGCCCATGTCCCCACCTCACTGATGCTGATTTTTCTTATTTTTAGTACCTAAATATATGTAAATTTTTTAATGCAAATTTTACTACAAAAGGTGGCAAATGCAGCACCACATTGCATGAAAGAACACCTACTTTTCTGGAAAATTTTTCAAAGGGGAGAGGGGGCCCTGGGACCCCCTCCCCATATACTCCTCCCCCAGACTGGCAATAACAGAACAAACTGCATCTACCCCCTCCCCCTGTGAGAGCAATCCCAGCTATGCCAATGCCTTTGGGCCAGAGTTGTAACGAGTCACTCAATTTTGCAGTCAAGTTGAGTCATTTACTACTTTCAAAGTGACTTGAGTTGAGTCAGTGGCTCAAGTCATTGATTATTTCTATGAGGAAAATTATGACACAATTGCTCGAGTCATTTCCCTTTTGAAAATTATTGACTGGAGTTATGACTCGTTGCAACATTGCTTTGGGCTACTGTGCATGTCCACTGTGAAGTATCTTATTATACTCAGTCTCTAAAATATTAACAAATGTTTCTATTTCTGTATTGGAAATGACCCCAAGGTCATCAGAAATACAAAAGTCTGTGGTGTTTACTAGCAATTGCTTCCAAGGTGTACATTTGCAACATGATGACAATAAAAAAAAAATAGTCTATAAGCTCATTTCAATTCATACTAGCTTGGGTATATTTGATACTGGTTTGAGACATAAATAATCATTGCTTCCACCTAAAACTGTACAGCCAGGTGCTGTACACAATCAACAAAGTCCATTGGCAAGTCATGACTGCTAAGAGTGTTAATTTTCCAAGAGTGACATACAGCCAGCATTGTCAAAGAGAGCTCTCACGCCAAAAATGATGTTGTGGTAACGATCTTCAAAAAGGTTTACCATATTAAAGGGAAAATGTAGTCACCCCAATTGGATTAGTGAAGTAGTCTACTCTATTTTATGAATGGCTGGTGAAAATCATGTGACAATGTTTTTCTCACTATATTACAAAATTTACAGGGAGTAGCTCCTTGTTTTACCTTGAATATGAAATATTTGAGTCGCGAAATATCATGAAAGATACTTGAAAGAGAAATAAGAGGAAATTTGTGGCATTTAGCTATTGTTTCCAAATAAGTTTGGGGAGACTGCTTAAATAGCCTTTCAAGACAAATATAGGTGTATCCAAATGAAATTTCCTCTGCATGATTCAATCACTACTCAAAGTTTACACTGCTGAGTTAGTTAGATGAGGTTTTACGGCTCAGTTTGTAACCAATTGGTTTAAGTCGGGCCGGCCACTGCCTTTTTTCCAGTTGTGGTTCACTGGCTTGTTTTCCCTACTCCACTGCTGAGATCCAGCACAGGTCCATTGTGTGAGTACAAAGGAGCCTTTTGCTTACATTTAATCTAAAACCCTGAAAGACTCTTACATGACATTAACCTCAAATGTTCCAGGCACAACCTAAGACCCCCCTATTTAACAATAACTTCAATCAAGTTCCAAAAAGTTTACCAATACATGGGGTAAATGCAGCTCCACATGTATTTTGTGAAATTCGCCCCTAAAAACATACCTAAATGACATTTGACCTTAAATTTCTGCAGACCACATGAATGCAACTGGTAAAAGACCAATGTAGCTCAATTTGAAAAACATCCATTGCTCTGAAAAGGAAAAGACACATTTAGCATATTTGCAAATAATAACCCTATATGACCCTTGAATGACCTTTCAACTCACATTTCTCAACAAACTTCATTCAGCCCACAACCTGTGGATCGTTGTGTGCAAATTTCATAACATCCAATGAACAGATGTGCAAGAAATAGCAATTTTTGCAAAAAGGGTTAACACAGATACACTACAAATGCCCTGGAGGCTCTATGATTACAATAACTCATACTAGCTTATGGCTGGGTATGAGCTAAACATACAGAGTTCTTTAAAATAAAACAAAAAAAAAAAACGAATCTTACCAGATCTTAATCTTGTTTCTTCTGTTGTTGGGTCTTTATAATAAATTTCATGTCCATAATCCACTATTTGCTGAAGCTTCTTGAATACATCCTTATCCTGGGCCCAAGTGTTGCTCTTACGCCCATCTAATCTCTGGTGGTGTAAAGCATAATAATGGAAAACTGTCTATAAAAGGATAACAAGGGAATAGGAGGGGGACCTTAGTAGGGGTAGGAGTACCAAAAGTTTCTTATATACTTATAAAATGTTAGGAAAGACCTGGGATACCAGCAGAAATATTTCTGAGTAATCAAAGAGGCAGGGAAAAACTGTGGGGTGGGGGGAACCAATAGCATAATTTCATAATGTTGTCATGATTTGGTAGGGAAATGGGGCTGGGGAGTACTGAAGCATTATCTCAAGACTACCACAAGTAGTTGTGTAAACATTCTCTATGCTTCAGAATGTTAAATCTAATTATTGACAGCCTAACGTAAAGGGCAAATCTCGTCATCCCAGAAAATTCCACTTCTCTCAACTCTGGAACTTGCGGCTGCTTCCATACCTGTATAAAGCCCCTTCTTGTGCAGACACAAACCTATTTTTTTGTTTCATGCCATACCATGGTGAGCATACAAGGCTATTATGTGTAATCCCAGCACTCTCATTGCATTGCGTGGAATGTGAGCTACTCTTCATTTTTTTATTTCAAACTTTGCAGTCAATCAAAGAGCAATCACCCCACACTAAAAATACTAGAGCACCAATGGTGCTGAAGCCCAAACCTGCAACCAGGGTCCCTTGACTTTAGTGTTTATTAGTACAAGCATCACATGACTTTAAATGACCTCACTGAC
>WURT03105836.1:0-12242 GCA_009936505.3 Holothuria glaberrima
CTTGTATGCCCACGTGACTAGGGATCCATGCTAGCACAACCGATTTTTGTAGTTGAACCAAACTGGAGTAAGCTTCACGGAGAGCTGTTACTGAACACCCATGAAAGTTTAAAACACTTATGTGGCATATCTACAAGGGTAATCCAAATGTAATGGTGAACTTCGAAATGCACAAGAAGAAAGCCAGAGCATCCTGGGTACCTTCCTGCATAAAATTTACACGTACTACAAAAATGTGTCAAGACATATTGTATATGCTCATGCAGATATTTAAAAATAGTTAACAAAACAAAAATGTTACAAACAAATCAAAGGGCTATTCTTGTTATAAAAGGTTTGAGTGTGTAAAATGCACATTTTGGGAGTAAATTTGAAAAAAAGAAACCATGGCAAAAATTCTACAAAAAAGGCCTGATCTGATAAAATGAACTACCTTGATTATGAAAATTACAGAAGGTAAAACCAGTTGAGTTTAAAAGAACTTTTCTGGATGGGTTCAACTGGGCCTTACGGGGCCAGTTCAACTAGACATCCTGGACCAATTCAATTGATCTTTCCTGGACCAATTCAGTTGGACTTGTGTGGACTAGCTAAATTGGACTTCCTGGGCCAGTTCAATTGGAGCTTGCTGGTTCACTTCAATTGATTGGTTCAATGAAACTTCACTGCACCAGATCAACTGGACCTTCTTGGACCCATTCAACTGGACATTTCTGGACCATGCAGATCAACTGGATTTTCTTAGTGATTACTGTAGTTCAATTGGACTTTACTGAACCAGTTAATCTGGACTTTACTAGACTAGTTCAATTGGACTTACAGTAACTGAACCAGTTCCATTGGACTTGACTGTGATTAGTTCGATCATGGCCGTAAAAGCTCCATCATTCAACTGGTCTTTACTGGACCAGTTCAATATTGTGATCAGTTCAACTGCACTACACTGAAGCAGTTCAATAGGACTTTATTATGGTTAGTTCAACTGGACTTTACTGGATCATTTCAATATGACTCCATTGTGACCAGTTGAACTAGACTTAAGTGGACCACTTTAAATGGACTTTAAATATTGTTATCTGTTGAACTGGACTTTACTAGACCAGTTCAACAGGACTACATATTGTCATGACCAGTTGAACTGGACTTTGCTGGACCAGTTCAGTTGGACTTCATTGTAAATATGTTCAACAGGACTTTACTGCACCAGTTAAATTGGACTTTAAATGTGGCAAACAGATTAACTGGACTTGATTGGACCAGGTTGACTAGGCTTTATTTTGGTTAATTAAACTAGACTTTCCTGGACCAATCCAACTGGAATTTATTATGATCATTTCAACTTAACTTTTCTGTACCAGTTCAAAAGGACTTTTTTATAATCATTTGAACTGGACCTTTCCATAGGATTTCATTGGTGTCAGTTGAACTGGACTTTTCTGAACCAGCTAGTTCAACTGGGCTTTATTGTGACCAGTTCAGCTTTACTGACCAGTTCAATTGGACTTTAATACTTCGATCAGTTCAACTGAACTTTACTAGCAGCA
Organism: Holothuria glaberrima; assembly: GCA_009936505.3. Lineage (NCBI taxonomy): Eukaryota > Metazoa > Echinodermata > Holothuroidea > Aspidochirotida > Holothuriidae > Holothuria > Holothuria glaberrima. Next base: position 1,545 of record WURT03105836.1, read on the forward strand.
TCAATTCAATTGGACTTTGAAAGTTGTGACCAGATCAACTGGACTTTACAGACCAGTTCAATTAGACTTCATATTGGTTAGTTCAACTGGACTTCCTGGACTAATTCAGGACTTTATCGTGAACAGTTAAACTGGACTTTTACTGGACCAGTTAAAAAGGACTTTAATGACAGAACACATTCTCTTCTTATGGTAACTGCCTAGTTATAATTAAACTTCTATCAGTCCAGCAAATTCAATTGATTTAAACAGATTCCATATACATGGTTTCCATTTACTTTGGCAACAGCCATTTGAACTCAGTGTTTCCACAGGTACAAGCCCAGTTGGGTCCAGCTGAAGTCCAGTTCAGTCCCCTTCAAATTACCAATCTTGCAATGCAATGATGATAATACAAAAAAGCCCTATTAAAATCAACTGGTTCCAGTCCAGTCCAGTTGAAGTCCCTTTGAGTTCTGTTGGATCCAGTTCAAATATGGGCAAATCCAGTTCAAAATTGAACTGGACTCAACTGGAATTTTCAGATGGGAGCTGGTTTGGGCACGAAAGACCTAGACTTCTCTAGGCATTGGATAAAACCTTGTTGGAACAATAATCTAATGATATTACTTAAAAACAGTTGTGCCATAAAGTGAACAAATGGTTTTCATAACAGAGGCGGATCCAGGAATTTTTCCGGGAGGGGGGGGGTCTGAATGTTCGATAATAAACTACCCTCGATACAATCTGGCACGCGTAGGAAGCTGTTGTTATGACTGGAGACTGAACCTTGCTTCCGATCGCCGTCCTGGGGAAGGGGTCTAAGGGGAGGCAGGTGCGGCGGTACAGAAAAAATATTGGGGGGCTGAGTGCCAGGAAGACTATCTAAGTGGAGTGCCACCATCGGTTGGCGCAGAGCAAACAAGAAAATTTTTGGCTTTACAAACCCTCCAGATGCCCGGAAACAGCACTTCCCGAGTGTTTTAAGCTGCATGTACCCAGCCTTGAAATATGGATCTCAAGTCTGCAATTTTGCAATTAATGAAGAAAAAATCAATCTATGAAAAATGGTAATACATGTTTCTAAGCGGAGCGTCAACGTCAGTTATTGCGGAGCAGACAGGAAAATTTTTGGCTTTACAAACTGTCCAGATGACAGGAAACGGCACTTCCCGAGTGTTTCAAGCAGCATGTACCCAGCCTTGAAATATGGATCTCATGTCTGCACTTGGCAAATATTGGGGGGGGGGGCTAAACATACCTTTAGCCACCTCACTTTTTTCATTGGGGGCTTAGCCCCCGAAACCCCCACTGCCGCCATGGAGGGGAGGGGTTGCCCCCTCCCCTTTTGGAAAATTTTTGTATTTTTGAGGGACCTTAGATGCAATTTGGTGCATCATTCTGGACTGCAAATATTTCACACATCTTGGCAAATTTTTGGATTTTTGAGGGACCTTAGATGCAATTTGGTGCATCATTCTGGACTGCAAAATATTTCACACGTCTTGGCAAATTTTTGGATTTTTGAGGGACCTTAGATGCAACTTGGTGCCTCATTCTGACAAACTTTAAGGTAAATTACTGCAAATATTTGACATTTCAACAGAGGAGACAAATAAGGGGTTTTCCGCCTTAGAAAGTGGGGGATGAAGCATACTTCCGCCCCCTACAAATTTCGCTGGGAGGCTAGAGCCCCCAGTTCCCGGTTTCCTTCGCCCTTGTAATCTGGTGTACAGTGGCGTACCCAGGATTTCTCTCAAGGGGGCCATGCAGAAATGTTGTGTGATTGCTGGCCCGTGAAGGGGTCTAAGGGGAGGGATGTCCCCCTCCCCTTTGAATAAGTTTTGAAAAATTATGTGTCCTTACATGCAATTTGGTGCCACATATGCAACCTTTTTAAGTAAAATTTGTGTTAAAAAATTTGCGTATTTTTAGGAACTAAATAAAAAAAATTGGAATCAGTGAGGTGGCATGACCTAATGTTCCCCCTCCCCGTGTACACCAGTGCTGGTGATACTTCTTCCGATTCCCGGATTTCCCGATATTTCTCGAAATTATTCTCTTTCCAGAAAATTTCCAGAACAGCACCAAAATTTGTCGAATTTCGGGTAATTTCAGGAAGAGTGGAAACCCTGGCTATACACCTCTGAAGCTTTTGAAACTACTCTGTCTCACGGAGACAGTTCGTTGGCGCATGTTTTAAGCTATAATTCAAACTGGTGGGTTTTAGGGATGAATGAACACCTCAATTTGGACACTTTTTGGTCTGAGAATGACGATTTTTAGGCGCTTTTTACCAAGTTTCTCCTAAAAGAGGGAAAAATTAGTTGAAATTTTTTTTGGCAGCCAAGAGCAGGGAGCATTCGGACCCTCTGGACCCCCCTTAATCTGCGCCTGCATAAGAAACAGAACAAGTAATTACGAAAATTTCGTACAAGCATTCAGAATACTGTATACACCTTTACCAATGGTGAACGTATCAAGACTTTATCCAGGTGCTCTAATTTGGTTCCATGATTATGCCTCAAATGGTGGGGATCCAGAGAAGTAAAGTCCCTTAATAAAGCTCTACAGTAGTTACAATTGTGGGCATTAACACAGTGTTGGCAATATATAGCTAGTCTCAGAATTTACGGGAAAATCCCCCCCCCCGCGCCCAAATATTTTGGGCGGGATTTTTGGTTCCATTAGTGATCTTGATAAGTTGTAACACATAAAGTGAACAATATCCCAAAAGATTTTCCCACCAGGTGTGGGATATTCCCACAGGCGATTTTCAAACTTGCAGGATTATTGAGCAAAGTGTAGGAATCATGCAATCCTGCTGCCTAACTCATACATGGCAAAATACATAAACCTCCTAAAATGTCACTTAAAACATCAACATTTTCACACCCTTTGAATACAATCCTTGGCTATCAGATGGCATAATTTGCCAAGGGAAATGAGTAGAATAGCAAGACCGAATAGATGAGATCTGGTTGAAGGACTCTTAAATTAGTTGTCAGGATAATATTTTAACTCCATGCAAGATACAGTATTCCAGAACAATTGTGCCATATGTGTTGCACAAATGCAGACTTGCCAACCTCAAAAATGGCAAACCTTGAGGTTCTTGTGAGAAAACCTGGAAATCACATCTAAAACTTGGAGCTAAACAAGTGGTATACACTATTATGAAGAGTGTTTTCTAAACTATAGGTTCAGATTGTAGACTTCTTGTTCACCCTCTTTATTATTAGTTAAAATACCACCTACAAAGCCGACTGTTTGAAAAAATTGACAACAAAACATCTGCGATTGTTCAATAATTACTTAACCAGTGGTGGACAGCACTGATCTTGGTCTAAATACGGAAAGTGTATCTGGCGTTGCCTAAAAGTGATTTTCACCATATCATCTGGCATTTTTACTGTGAGCTTTGAAACCATGAGACTCACAGTAAGACCTTTAGAGTTGGCAAGTCTGCAAAATAGATGTGGACATTAACACTACAAAGCCACGAAAAATGCATTTTTAAGGAAATCTGATGTCTCTCTATAAATGTAAACAACACAGTCCTTCAGTCCAAATTCATAGTTTTGTGAATTATTTTTGACACCTAAAATCCCATTTGGGTCCACAGAGGAAGGGGGGAGGGGGCACAAAAAGTGGGTGTGCATGGAGAACTTGTTTCAGCATGTCTCCTTCGATCCTTGATGAAGCCACCACATGTATACTTTAAGACAACCTTTTTATTTGTCTTTAATTAAACATTCTGACATAATTCATGCAGAAAATCCTGAAGATTACTTACAACATGTAATACAAAAGGCCCTTACACATCAGACACAACACTATACTATGCATTTACACCAGAATGAAAAAATGCATTGAGGTTTCCAAGTACATGCAGTACTTCTTCAAATAAGGTGAATACTCATTAAAGTAGTTGTACAATCTTGAGATACCTGTAACTCATCCACATAAAAAGTATACGTATGAAGAATATCCATTGTTCCTATCTTGAGATAACACATTTAAAAGCTAAGCATCACAACCATACATACATACCCATATACAAACAGGTACATACATAAACATACCATCATGATAAAGTAGTTTCCCTTTTCATCAAAACCAAAACTGTGAACTTCCAAAGTTGATTCTTTCAAACCATTTCACACTGGGTAGGAACAATATATGATATGATACTTTACAATCTGATGTGATAAATTCAGTGAAAATAAGTTCAATTTAAACCAACTTTTTACCAAGTTATATTTTCCGGTGACCAATATGTCCTTGCCATTTTGTTCAATCACATGACTATAGTAGTCAGACTTGGAATATTGCTACAGTAACAGAGAGATGATGAAAAAGTTCCCTATATAGTAGACAATTAAACAACATGCTGAAGAATTGTATGATGGTTCTACATCTTTCAGTCTCTGAGTATAATTACAATGTATACTACTGTAAACATCACATTTTCACTGATATATGTAACTACCATTGATCAGTTTAAGTGGTGTATCTTTGAAGCCATAGTTTGAATTTCCCTCTCTTTATGTTCATTACTTGTAATCACTATAAATGAATAAAAAATTAAGTTAATATATGGGGTGATGGTTCTATAGGTATAGCATTTAATTTGTTTGAACTTACTGCTGCATCTAAGTTCATCACAATGCAGGTACGTGTAATTCCCGTCAACGGAGGTTGTCATGCGTTTCTACAAAATCAAAGTAAATGCAGATACTGTATTACAGCATGTATAAAGTTGGCTTAAAGCTTTTGCTAACTTAAATACCACATCAAGTTATTGTACAGGTATAAAGTCACCTTGTAATGTGCATCAGATCTTAACACGTACAGAATAATAGTGCAAACTAAAGGTACATGCCATGTCATGAGCATGTACAGTGTGTATTTTAGGCACCATGATAAAACTGTGGGATGCATGCTTTGATGCTGCACACATACATGACAACAGCAGGATTAAGCTGCATGGTAAAATATTCTACCTCAATTATTCTTCTACACGTGCAATAGTAAGTATTATATAGGCCTACATAATGAGAAGTATTTACCAGTCAATTAAGGAAGCACTGTGCTCCCAAGTCTGCCTTACTGTAGCATCAAAACAATATCAAAATCTGACATTAATCACTGGAATTATAACTGGTTCACTGCTTACCTGCGGACAAAAATCTCGGTCCTTTGGAGGTCTCGACTTTTCAGTATTGCAAATGTCAGTACCAGAGCAGGAGAACTGCAGCCCTAGAATCAGAGCCACTGCTGTAATAATAACGGACTTAGCACCTGCCATGGTTTTCACTGCATTAAATGAGCCAAGTTTAATAGTAGACAAATTTACTTCAGCTGAATAAGTAGGTTACAGTATCTTCCATGTGTTAGCACATTCCTTCAATATAGATACAGGTATCATCCAAGACATTCCTTTCAGTGTCACTGTCAATTTATACAAATCCTGTCTGCAGGAAAAGGCAAAGCAAACTTGAGTCATACAGATAATTGCAATGACATGGCAATTTAATCCTTAAATTACAGTACTACCAGTTTCCTTCCTTTTGTGTCATCTCTGCAATTTTCAAAAGGGCTTGATGCATTAAACATGCCACAAACATTTTTTATCTGAGGCTACTGTATATGTCACCTTCCTACCTGCAGTATATAAACCACTCTGATTTGTCAATGAGGGGTTAACTGATAAGATATGCCAGAGTGTGGAACTTAGTGCCCATGGCTTTGCAGATGGTACTGTGTGAAAGAGGTGACATTGAGTTCTAAAATATGAAGACCACGCAGCAAAGAAGACCAGAACTGGCCTTGCTTGGGTAACTAAGTGTAACAGCCCAGTTTTTAGGTAATTCAGTTTTTATTTGCTGCCCCCTATTTTGTTAAGTAACAGTTGAGAGCAACTTAAAAACAAGATCTTTGTGACTCAGCGAGCTGTATCCTGTTTTTCAAGAAGGTGAATCATCTCTGCTTCTCTTTGTTTGGACCTGAAGATACCTCTCCTGTGACACATTAGTCGTTGGTTGTACAAAGGGCAGTACACACGCAATCCCTGATCTGTCTCCCGACACTGTGTTCATGCATTGTGGTATTATGTGTCTATTCCAGTGTATTGTAACTTTTATGTGTGTTGTTGCAGTGCAAGGAATCCCAACATTTTCAAACTTATATTCACCTCGCAAAAGCCTGCCAAGCAGATCACGGTTCTCATGCAATTGAACATGCATGCCTGTAAAACCGCAATACCCAAACCTGCTCAGAAGGTCAACCTGTTGTCGTGTGTTACAGCTTATGACCTGACCCCTCGACCTTTTCCAATTTTCCTTCTGCCACTCACTGTTATAGCAAAATTGTGTACATAACGCTCAGTGAAACTTACGGTGAAGTGTGTTGTGCATAGTACATGTGAGTAATCACAACAGTATAAGCAGGAAGATAGCCCAATTAGCTCATGTTACAATTTCACCTTCGCAACACCGAAGCAATGACTTGGTTGGATTGGAAAATTAGTTGATAAAACTTCAGTCAGTCAGGGATGTTTAGCTTGGTACACTGTCAGAGAGTTTCGCGGAGACAAATATTCGTGTCTTCGTTCGTTAGTTTAGAGTATATGTCAGAACAAGCCATCATGTCACTGTGTGGAACTACCACCTGGGAGCATGTACTGAGCTTCGCTGAAACCCGAAAGTGGAGTAAGTTGTACTTAACGGTTTTGTCTAAACTATAACTATGTCTCAGTCAATTAAATTTAATGCAAAATGTGTAAAAAGTCGATAAATCCGCCCTACATACCACCCAATTAATTGTCACTAGACCATCTTCAAACCCCGCTTCATTGGACAAATAAAACCAGGGGAGTTTGTGCCGTGAGTAGAATACTTGAGAGTTTGGTATGTAAGGAATTCCCCAGACGACCGAGGGAGTGATTTTGTGTTATTTCTTAAAGGGGTTCAATGGGGCGATCGCCGTTTCAACCCCCTAATACTCCCAAGCTGGTAAAACTGTAATGTTAAATTGAAGCTGGGTGAACTCAAGCTGACAGGGTTGAGCCTTGGATCAATGGCACAGCCATCCCATGGTGATCCCAGAGGTCAGTGACGGAACTAGGCAGTTTCAATAGCCATGTACAGTAGTATGATCATTTTATGGTCTTGTACAGATGTTGTGAATGATTTTGTTACCTTTGTGTTTTGTCAACTTTTGTGTTGTTGACTATATAGTGTGATGCCCACTAGATTTATGCTAGTTTGTATTTTTAGTCTCTTTGTGTGGCTGACACAAAGGAGGGGTGTATGTTCACTTTTAAATTGGTTTCAAGTTTTCTTTTTTTCTTTTTCATACTTGGGTTTGTAATAAATTGGGGAATATGTACTGTTGATGCTTTGTCCCAATTGTTTTATTTTGAGTACCGTTTGACCTATGATCTCTGGTTCTCTGGATTAAGTCGCAATCAAAAAGATTTAGGAAATGACCCACGGACCCTTTTAGAACCCTCAGAGAAAACCGTATCGTCCACCTGTGTTACATATTTCGTGTTCAGAATATATTTATGCTCTTGCTGTGTGTAATTAAGCACTGTTAACATCCTCTTTCAGTATAAGGCAAGTGCCTATGTTTGAGGAAAATGGCCTAAGGTCTTTGAGCGACTATTTAATACAGCACTGACTGACTCATATATATATTTCTCTAAAACCCACCTTTGGGAGAAAGAAGTTGCTGAAAAGTCGACCAAAGGGCAAAAAAAATATACGGCAAAAAAACGGGTTCCCCTTAACGTTTTTACACACACTTTTATATAGGAATACATACACGTATGGTAACGTCCTTTTAAATACACAATCTATATGCAATTACTTCAAAGTCGACGAATTAACGGACACGTATCTGTTAACACGCACAGATGGCAGGCCATTGAAACATCATTGATTACATCTTGGAGACGTTAGGACGAAATATATGCTTATGTGATATTATTTTTTTTCGCCTTAAGGTAGGAGATATAAAGACTTTTGCCCTAAGGTGGGAATTAGCATTATATATATATATATTGCTAACTGCGGATTAGGGCGAATTACTATCGTCTGAAAAAATTAATGCACCATGAGGCGAAATTTCCCAAAGGGCAAAAATAACGTTTTTATACCACTGTTTCAATATGAAAACATAACTCTATGGTGAAGTCCTACTCAGTAGTCAGTGTAAATACAATTACTTCAATGTATATGAAATTACATACACATATACATTTACACGTATGGCTGAGGAGTCATTGAAATAACATGTATGTATAGCTTGAAACGCAAAGGGGAAATATATGCTTATGTATTTTATTGTATTTTTTCGCCTTAACGTTTTGGCGGTATACCGATTTCGCCCTATGGGTCAATCCAGCGTGTTATATAAATATACATATATGTATATGTATATATATTACATATATATAAACTGTACTCAAAATCTGAGTATGAATAAACTTGGTTATGACAATTTTCTTGTCTAGAAAGATGTAATATACAGTACATGGCCTTTTATACTGTCAAGGATCTGTTCAGCTTGGTCAACCCCCTTTCCTTTGCCAGATAATTAAAAGGAGGTAAATTTACCCCTCCTAACCCCCCATCCTGCATTCACGTCCAAATACAATTATAACTGTGGATATTTTGCAGTAATATTTTGAACTAACACTAAAATAGTTTGTCAAATAAATTACGCCTTACAGAGGCTTTGAGGCTAATTACCACTGCCATCTTGTCTCCCAGTTTTCTTTTTGTCCAATGATAGCACCACTGCTCAACTGAGCAAAGCTAACAACTTTCTGAATAGGACAACTTCCCAAATCGGACAACTTCCTGAAACGGACAATCAGATACCCGGTTAAAATTCACCAATTTAAACCCCCTCAGCATCACTGCGAACAGCTATGTGGAACAAGTAAATTTTAGTCCCCAGAAAATTTTAAAGTGGTAGAGGATCGAGCACCACCATTTTTGCCGGGTAGTGACAGTACCAAGAAAATTTTGCTAAAAACAGTCTTCCTGATTATAGGAAACAGTACTTTTCCTGCCTTGTTACTTGCCTTTAAACACTCTTTATTTGAAAATCTGATGGTTCAAAAATGTAAAAGCAAGAAAGGGAAGTTTGAAATAAATATTTCCTTGTAGGTATTAATTGTTACATCAACAACCACATAAAGTGAGAGAAAAGTAAAGAGCCATATCATCTGTTACTTGGTGGTACACATACTGTGCTGTACATCTAGTGCTGTGCTGTTTTATGTAGTTTATTTTTGTTTTAGGGACCACAGTGGAAATAAGTCTGCTTGTCAGACTTTTCTGTGTCATCCCCGCACATGTCGTTGTCTTACTTGCTGTTATTTTTTGCTTATTCCTTTTTATCTGGTATTTAGATTTTTGCATTCTCTAGGTCTTGTTTCATATTGATCATGTGCAAATAAATCAAATCAAATCAAATCAAATTTCCTTTACAGCATATGAAAACATTTCATGTTTCAAATAAACGTTACCTTACAACTAGCCTAATGGTGAAAATTATCGGAGGGGTGCATAAAGTATGCTGAGTGGCATGTTATGTGGTATTGTACATACTCCCACTGTAACTTATCATTATATACCTAGAAGTAAACGCTATTGCTTTAAGTTATAAGTAGGTCGCCTACTTTGGGCCTAGGCTAGAGTCAATGACTCACTCATTAACAACAAGCCAAGTAGTATGCAGTGAGGATTGAAAAGACTGAGATAATTACTCTATGCATGTAGGCGGGAGGGAAGAAAGGATGTTTAGACATTGATAACTTTCATATATAAACTTGATTATGAACACAAGCTCAAAATTTGTTACCAACAACTATTTCGAGGAACTGATATAAAATTGTAAACAAACAGACTGAACAAAAAAATTAATAACTTAATCATACTTTGCTAACAAATGCATCTTTTTTCTAAGCTATGATTTTGTGTTTCATTTTAAGCTAGGGGTGTGCAAAATACTAACCTGGGCCAAATGCTGCCAGCAGCTTCCCCTTCTGTGGCCCACGACTTCTTATTTGACCACAATTTGGCACTGAAATCGATATGGCCATAAAAACACTCATGCCAGGCATGTGCAACTTTGTATAGGGTTGTAACATTCCCCCACCCCTCTACAAAGCTTCCATGCACGACAGTGGTCCTTGCATTCAAAGTTAAGAAACCTATCTAAATACTCCATAGAAAATACTGCAAACAGTATAAATGAGTTCCAATATTGGCAAGGGTATGGGCCTGGTAGGTCCATTTCCCTGGAACTTGCATTGGGGTGCACCCTGGGTCACTGGCTTGCAAGAAAAGTGCTTTGTCCCTTGCAAATTGCAATGAACTCATGAATGTTTTCAGTCAGCTCTCACTTTGTAATTATCTTTAGCCAAAATATTGCACTAGCATTTCAACCAAAAAAATGCATTGAGGTTTCGATGAGGCATACTGTATATGTTTCATTCGCAATAATGCTATGTTATCCCATTTCTTTAAGTTACTGGTAAAATGCTCTCTTATAGTGTTGGAAAAAACAGTTTTGTGTTTATATTTAGTCTTGGGAATTCTTGGGAAATTTTGCATTTTGACCATTGCAGACCCCAGATGACGATCTTGTAAATTCTTGAAAATTTTTGCTTTTTGACCCATGGTGACCCGAGATGAAGGT
>WURT03105847.1:0-12242 GCA_009936505.3 Holothuria glaberrima
GAATAAGTGTGTAAATTTTGGGAAGTAACTTTACGCATTTACATTGGTAATTCAACCCGTATTTATTTTTGTGTGTGAGATGTTCAAATGCTAACCCCAACGGTGATTTCAACGGCGGTAACGGGGATAACGTATTCGATTTTCATTATACTACTTCTGCTGATTACCGGTATTAGATTTACTGCAATCAAAAATATACTGAGATGAAAATACAGAGGATTTCGTGAAATATAAAACATCACTAACGCAACAAACAACTCATTTTCAAGACACATCTTTTGTGAACAATTCATCTGAAAATATATTCTGTAAAATAGACGAAAGTTACTCTGAGACAAAGGTGAAGTTAAGAAGGATGTTAACTTGTGGAAGCACGGTTGATTTATATTCTTAAACGTAGAAATTGTCTCTATTAATAAACTTTGTCTAAAGTTGAAGTCGACGCATACCTAATTTATGATAAACGTAATTGGCTTGATCATGTTAGTAAACCAAAATACAGTCGTGAAATACTGGTATCAAAGCGTCGTAAACTACATACTTAATCTTCACCGTATAGTCTACTTTTTTAAATTATTCCAATTAAATTTATTCATTTGAACTTTCAATACTGCTTATGGTTTGAATTTCAACCTGTTCACTTCAAAGAGGCAAACTTATAACTAAGAACTTTGTCATTTTACACTGGAAATTTGACTAATTTGAACACAAGAACAAAATTCGGCATAAATAAGTAACAATCTTAAATTTTAAAAGCAATTAGATAAATGTAAAATTTTAACCCTTTAAGATCATCTGTGTCTTTACGTATTTAGTTTACTTTACTTCCGTAAGTGTGAATGCTTATAAAATTTGATAATCAAATTAAGAATTTATGGTGACCTTTACTTTAGTCCGCATTCACGACCACAGAGGGCTCATTTCGTTCCCTTTGTGCGTTTGGTGCCGTTGGGTGTTTTCAATCAGAAACATCTTCCCCGCATGAAAATAAGAGCGGCGGTTTGTCCTCAACATGGGGGGGGGGGGCATCGCCCCATTTTCAAATCATTTACTGTGTGAAAAATCAAAGTCAAAGGCGATTTCTTAAATATTGGGGGCATGTCCTCCCTGTCCCTAGGGATCGCCAACTATGCATGAAAAACCCTTAACCCATACGTGTAATACGATTTAATTCCGTGTATCTTATCGCCCGTGGTTTTTTCTTCCGGTTCCCTACCGTAGTTTCAGAAATTGCAACCGTATCTCCTATACTGTTTATTACAAAAACATTGACAATTGTAAAGTAACATACGATTAACACTACAATTTTCAGTAATGGTATGACAATTAAAACACAAAAGACAGCTGCGTATCTGTACTTTCAAGAGATACGGTTCCCACTATAGGAAAGCCACTACTTTAATTACATGCTGAACTTGTAAAGTAACCTTTAATTTTAAACAAATCTATACCCTTTCATTTTGAAATTGAAACCTAACTGCCTAAACAATGTTTAGATGCACTTTACAAGGTCTACAATGTGCTGTTTTCCCCATCTGGAAGGTATTTAAACGTTTCCATGCAAGGCCTACACTGAGGCTACGCGCTAACCGATCGTGACTCCTCAGTGGCGTACTGAGAGGTAACAGCCCGCACCGGGTACCAGGTTTATAGGGGTGCCATGCCACAGCCGAAAAGTTCAGTGAGTAGAATTTCTAAACATATATCAATCGGTTCAAAACTTTACCAAAGATAACAGAATTTTGGATCAAGGAAACAATTTGGGACAAGAAGAATTTCTCAATGAGTGGAGATGTTACCCCTACCCCGAGGCAACGTACCTTTCAGTTACACCCGACAGAAAATAGAAAATATCACGAAATAATGAGGATTTATAACTGTATAACATGTTATCAGTTCAACGATTTCCCAAACTTTCCAAAGACAGCACCATTTTGCATCTAAGCCACCTCTCATAGACAAACATTCCTCAAAGTATAGAGGGTAAAGTATCCTCCTCTTAGACGTCAGCTCCTATCTTACGTCCAGTAAAAAAAATAGGAAAAAATCGCTAAATATGACACTTTCTAACAATGTAATCAGTTCAAAGCTTTGCCAGATATATTACTATTTTGCACCTAACCTAAGCCAGGCCTTTAATATCACCCCTTCCCTTGGATCTTCTCCAGGATGGCATCCATGCATGATGAAAAGAAATTGGTTCAATCGAAAGTCAACATCTACAGGCACTCTACTCGGTGCTCTGAGTGTAATTTATCGGAGCCGAATATAAGGACAGGGACCCCCCCCCCAGCCCCTGGCCTCGGGCTTTCAGTTCACAGCCTGTAGGACCAAAGCCCTATCAATGCTCGAATTTGAAGTTTCAGAACAGAGAAGGAACCGCCTATGTTATGCCTTCTATTTCACAGAAGAACATTCAAAAGTGAAGCTTGTATTTCAAAAGCAATCGAAGTACTCAAACAGTATTTCTGTACCTAAATTTAACAAATGAATAGAAAGCAAGGCATGAAACGACTTAAAGGAGGATCAAACAAGTCCGTGGAAATAAGGTTACTACTACCACAAACAGTGTGCAGCAAAATTGCGTCTGTATACAATATTTCCAAGAAGAGACCCTATAACAGGGTCTCTGTTTCCAAGCAAGGTAGCGCGCCACCAATAGGAGAGAGTTCAAGGCATAAAATTTTAACCCAAACATGTATCCAAAGATAGGGAGCACGATGTAGACTAAGTTCCCGCAAATTGTGCACAATTTGTGATGTGGGAAATGTGGAAAATAAATTTAAGTGCTGCTTTTGCAAAAAGGAGAAAATTGACGGTATTTTAAGCACATTTTGCATTAAGTCCTAGGCGAAATGGCATTTCTGGTGAAAATATCACTATTAACGAATTATAAATTAGCGTGAAAGACATTTAAGGGTAGCTTGTACGTTTTGAAAATTTCTGCAAATGGCTTGAAGCTAGAAAACCGACCAAGTTTAGTGCATTATTCAATGAAGCAATAATCAGTCGTGCGCCACGTTTACCAGTGTACGGCTTTGCTAATTTAGCGACGGTCACACAATAGTCAGATATCTTTAATATTGACGGGAGCCCTCAGTTTGGTAAATACGAGAGCGGAAATAACTACGGGCTTGCTGAGCTGACAAGTTGATTTATTGTGTAAAATTCTGGTGCTGTGTAAAATATGAAAAAGAGATTTGAAGCAATTTCAAAGCAGTGGGGTGAATACAATGAATTTGTGGATGACAATGTTAGGTGCATGGTAGTATTAGTAAACATGTAATCTCACATAAAAGGACGGGGCTAAAGTGTTTGGCTGAACACTTTTGCCAGAAAGTTGATTGCAGGAATGTCACAAACTTGCGGCAAAAATACTATGAATTTTGCCCCAAATATAGCAAATGTTCAGGCCGAATGAGGATTCTGCACCCCAGCATCCCTCGCCTTGTACTCCTATGATCTCCATATACATGCAGAGTATCATTAAGCACACCTGCCTCATCCAAAGTGATATAGAAAATACCACAATTCTTTCCACAATCTATGCCGTAATGGCCTCGTTGTGAAAAGCATGTTTTTTAAACCTTACCATTCTTTTGTGCAACTGGATAATTGTCATGTTATGCACTCTTAAAATGTCCGGTTTAGATTTTAACCAAATCCGTTCAAATGGGCACTGAACTGGAATCCATTAAAAATTTGCTTAGATTTGGTTCATTTTGAACAGTAAGTGGTTAGTTTTGAAGCGAAACTTGTGCCCATTTGATCCGTTTTGGGGTCAATTTGAACCGGGCGTTTTTAGAGTGTGTTCCCCACCTCCTATGGTCTCTTTTAGCGTCACTGGGTTTACAAGGTAGGCCTTCAAGGTTTGTTTCCCACTCAGACGGCAAACAATCACACATTGCTTAAATTTTCCACACTTCTCTAACTTGCTCCTATGTAATGGTTACATTAATATACAAGTCGCATGGGATATTTTCTTGTGCATGTTCATTTATAGTAGTTACAGAAAGTAGGTTGTATCAAATCAGTTCTCTATACACTTTGTAAGTATTGTATGTCACTGCTGAGGTTGTAACCGTCAAGAGTAAGGCAGTTATAAAAATGCAGATGGAATCAAGAGGGGAACCATATTTTAACGGAACTATCGTCATTTTGTCATATTCAGTAAGAACACATTAAAGACCAAAACTAATATCCGGGGCATTACAGATTGACAGATCGCACATTTAATCATTGGCATTCAAAATGGTTCGAAAAGGATAAAGAAATTCCTCTGCTTGTGGTGTAATCAGACTTGCAGCTATTTTCTAGATAGGTAAGAGGAAAATAAGCTTCAGGTGGTACCATTGTTATCGGGGTAGTGTATATTCAAAGCATGTTGCATTAACCCGTTTCGTCACTCAGTGTGACCCTACACTTGTACGGAGTGGGTTTTCCCCCCATTATTCCCTCATATGCCTTTCATTGGCTACCCAAAGCATTATCAGCAAATATTGCATCCCTTCAAATTGAATTTGGCTTTAAGAATTTTGTCAAACAACATTCCGTTTTGGACTAACACCAATTTAATTGATACGTAATTCGAAACGTTTTCGAACACACGCAGTTCATCAGTTAGAATTTGAATCCAAATGACGACACCACTCGGCCAGAATTTGAAGGTTAAAAATATCGATTGAGACGAGAGTGAATGTGTGGATACGAGAGAAAGGGGTGAAAGAAGTTGTTAACGCAAATATTGAAAACATGACCTTGCGTCAATCTAACATTTTACAATTCACCAGTGGAAGGAAGGTGTCACTGCAAAATTTAGATAACTTTTTTATAAAACTAGTTCAATACTGAGGAAAGGGCGTGGACCTAAAATTATCCACACATCAAGTGAGCAGATGCTATTACAATAACTATGCAAAGGCACGTTGGTTTCACCCTCAGGACTAGCAATTACAAAAGTCCACTTACTATCATAGTTTCTGCATGTCTCCATATGAGTAAGACTAATATTAAGTCCTCGCAGATTGGCAGTCCAACCTCTCAGAACGCCCTGGCCAAATTTGAACGGAATCTTATCAATTATTTGACTGGATTTGGCCAAAAATGACCAGAATCGATTCATTTAAACCAAAACTAGTCAATTTTTTACCAGAGTTCTGTTCAATGCCAGGTTGATTAGATCTATTTTAGAGTGCAAGTAATTTAATCTTCCTCATGTAACAACAAATTTGGCCAGTGTACCGAAATTTCTTTACAAGAAAGTTAAATACTAAATGGAATTGAAACTTATCTCTTCATAAAAAAAAACTACGACAATGAGTTTAGATGTGTTTGCTCTATAAACGTCCGTTTTATTATTGAAACTAAATCTGACAATCCGGAACCGACAAGGAATCTCATAAAATATACGGCTAGATTAAGGTTTATAATAATCAGCATAGATTCATCCTGAACAGAATTTAGTCATATTTTGACCAGGCTCCCGTTTGGTGTCTAGTTGATCAGACCTTGGTAGAGTCTAGTGCTGTCAGTTGACCAACCCCCTCTTGTAGGATAATGTTGTACCTTTATGGGCCGATTGTTTTCTCCGGCCTGCGGCACTGAAACGTGAGAACACGCGATTAACTGTAGCGGTAAAGGTTAGTATTTGCGCATGCCGTAACTTGTATGTACCGCCAATATCAGTGGTTCTTAACCGGGGGTATTTACCCCCTGTGAGTAATTTTGGTATGGAGGGTTAAGTATTGTTCGCTGATCCTGTCCAGTATCTTTTTTAATTATTCCAGTTTTGGAAGCTTACTCCCGAGTCCTATACCATATGACACTGTAGTGAATTTACATACCGAACTGTAGTACGATAACGGTACCAGACCCATTTTAGTGTAGGTCTACTCACATATTTGGGAAGGGGATATATAGGGTGGCTGATTGAAAGGGGGAATGGAAGGAAAAAGGTTAAGAAACTCTGGCCTACATAGTCATATTTGTATTTATTATGTGACTTTGTACTAGTCTTCTGAAAACGGTACACCATGTGTGTGTAGGTGTGTGTGTGTGCGTGTGTGTGGTGTGCACACACAGTACATCAAAAACTTAAAGGGAAATATTGCGTATTGTGCTCACAATTTTTTTAAATTTTAAAAACCATGATTTATAGATTTTAAATGATAGGTAATTCAAAACAAGGTAGCATACATGATTTTGGTTTTATTTTCATTTTAGTGTAGGTCTACTCACATATTTGGGAAGGGGATATATAGGGTGGCTGATTGAAAGGGGGAATGGAAGGGAAAAGGTTAAGAAACTCTGGCCTTCATAGTCATATTTGTATTTATTATGTGACTTTGTACTAGTCTTCTGAAAACGGTACACCATGTGTGTGTAGGTGTGCGTGTGTGCGTGTGTGTGGTGTGCACACACAGTACATCAAAAACTTAAAGGGAAATATTGCGTATTGTGCTCACAATTTTTTTAAATTTTAAAAACCATGATTTATAGATTTTAAATGATAGGTAATTCAAAACAAGGTAGCATACATGATTTTGGTTTTATTTTCAATAAATAATTGAATGTTCTCACAGAACTTGAGATATTCAATTATTTGTAATTTGTTGGCCAAAACTTCAAATTTTAAATGATGCAACATCTGTAACTCTTGTACTGCATGATATTTTGAAGAGAATAGAGATAAGATATCGCCTGAATTTATTGGTGAGACTTAATTGTTAAGTAATGACCATATAGGCTAGATGCTTTCGTTGTGCGCCGTGTTGGTGCATTTTTAGCGCAACATATTGCCCTTAAGGCTTACCGTATCTTATAGACATGTAAATAGTTTGTGATCCTTTTTTTACTGTAAAACATTGCATCAGTGTTCGCAGTGATCTTGTGGCCTGTGCCTAATACTGAGATCAAGAAATGTCTTATTTTACATTTTGAATGGTAATTGCGTTTTACTTGCTTACGGAGTAGTGTTTTTCATGACGTCATTTGCTCAAATGAGTGTCAACTAATTCAGTACGGGTCGTGTCGGTATGTTACTGTAAACATTTCAAAACAACACTGTTTCTCTTTAACTCTTGACAGAATTACTGAGAGTGAATTGACAAAACGAACATAATTGACCGTGTTTAGCTTATACCTCTCCCATTAATCGCTATTTGCTGGTGGTGAATTCATGTGACTCGTGTCGTGTCTTGAACCTGTATACTCATAGACCTATAGTACAAGAATGCATTTCCCGATATACACGCTATACACGGAATGCTTCGTTGGCACGTAGTAGACCGGTTCTAACTAAAATATCACTGGTGAAATTTAAACCGCGAGATTAAATGGATCGTTGATAGCAAGCATTTAAATAACTAAATATAACTGGCTCTTTTGGCGGCCCATGAATTCAATGACGTCATCCCATGCAATGATCATCAACGTTAGACGTATATTGATACCTATAGATAAGCCATAGCGTTGAGCAGTTTTCTTGTCAGAAGTAAATCGTAACAGAAAACTTGACAACATATACGTCGACATGGTGCAGAAAGGTAGGATGTATCAAATATCTAGACTTAATATGAAATGGGAACTTTTAGAAACGACAGTACAAAACTGCGACGTTTTGCTCCGTGCATTAATGCTTAAACATCGATTTTAAGTTTCGATGTTACCACTTAATATTAACTGGTAATGTTCAGTGCCTAATTAAATTGAGATCGACGCATGCATTACAGCAGTGTATTGTACATTTACTCCTATATGGAGGGGAAAATGTACTAGCTGTATTCTGTCGGCGGGCAAAATTTTAGTCATATTTTCAAAAGAGAAAACATCGCACTTGCTAGTGAAACTGTTAAATGGTAAAATGTCGTGTGAAATGTCTAAGAGCCGTAAAGAAATTTTCAATAACAAGGGCACACTAAAACGTTTTACAAGGATTATAATGACATACATCATGTGTTCGGTACCGAGAGAATGAAATGTTTAACCGTCCAAAGAATTTTTGATCACTTTTAGATGGAACACACTCAAAGGAAAGCCTACATCAGACTTTCGTTGACCTCTTGGACTCTGATGCAATATTACTCATACGGTATTACGTCAACTCACGCAGTAAAATCGTAAGAAGAGATCAAAAAGTGTCCTTCTTTTGCCTCAAATTCGAAAGAATGTTTTTTCAACCAATCTCCCGTGATAGTATTTCTACCGCTTTGAACCGATCGATATTTGGTGACGGATGAGATGTCGTCCAGGATAAAACCACACGTATATTAATAACTTGTTACCGTAATGTTATTCTGATTGGAAGGACGCCTGTTGAAATTCCGGCTGAAATTTGCTTCTAAGGCCTAGCTATAAGACCTATCTAAGACATTTTCATTTTGGCCTTCTAGTAAGGCCTTAGTAAAAGTGATATTGGTACCAGCAGAAACAAGTAATACTATTTAACGAAAGAGACTCAACTCTCATAAAAAAGGAATTACATGAGGCCTTTTGCCGAAATTGGTAGTAGCCTAACTTGCATGACGTCTGCAGGTCGATATCTAATGCTATAGAGATAAATTTTTTTTTTTTTTGTTAATTTGTGCGGTCTATCTTTCTTGTTTATTTGGCCTTTATGGAATCTTTGAGATGGCGGTGCCCCGTTCCTTGAGTTATGCCCTCAGCCCCTTTATACACACCTTTCTTTTTTGATTCCTTGCCTAAGGCAAGCAAGGAATCTATGCCCTGGTGATGTCGTGTGTGTATGTATGTGTGTGTATGTATGTGACACTTTGCTTGAAAAAACTATATCTCAAGATAGAAATGACCGACACTTTTCATATTAAATATACAGACTTGTCATGTTGTCTTGTCATGGATACATGTTGAGAGAAAGAACCCTATTGTTTTTGGTGGAGGTCAAAGGTCACTTGAGTTCACCAGAGGTCAAAAACCGAAAACCTTGTAAACACGATATCTCAAGATAGCAATAACCCACAGTGTTCATAGTTGGTATATAGATGTGTTATGTTGAGAGAAAGAACTCTATTGTTTTTGGTGGAGGTCAAAGGTCATTTGAGTCACCAGAGGTTAAACTGCGAAAAACTTGTAAAATGGCTTGTAAACACGATCCCAAGATAGCAATGACCGACACTTCATATTTGGGATATAAATTTGCCATGCTAAGAGGAGGAACCCTATTGTTTTTGGTGGAGGTCAAAGGTCGTTTAAGACCCCAAAACCTTGTAAACAAGATGTCTCAATGTATCAATGATGGATACTTTTCATATTTAGTATATAAATTTGTCATTTTAAGAGGAAGAACCCTAGTTGTTTTCCATGGTGGTCAAAGGTTATTTGAGATTATCAGAGTTAAGAAGCAGAAAACCTAGTAAACACGATATATCAATGTAGCAACGACGGATACTTTTCATATTTGGTATACAGATTTTTCAAGTTAAGAGGAAGAACCCTGCTGTTTTTGGAGGTCAAGGGTCATTTGAGGTCACCAGAGGTAAAAAACCAAAATCCTTGTAAACACTGTATCTCAAGATAGCAATGACGGACACTTGTTATATTTGGTGTATAGATTTGTCATGTTGAGAGGAAAAAAACCTTATTGTTTTTGGAGGAAGTCAAAGATCATTTGAGGTCATCGGAGATTAAACTGACAACCTTGTAAATGGCTTGTAAACACTACATCTCAAGATAGCAACGACACGTGAGGTCACCAGAGGTTAAATTGTGAAAAGTTGTAAAAAATGATAAATTCAAGAAGTATAAATTTGAGGGATGAACGTGAGCGCAACAAAGCACCCCTTTTTGGCAAGGAATCACTGAGCCTTTTGGCTTTCTGGTCAAATATAGAGCACTGCAGATATAACATATTATTACATTATACGAAAGGAATATTTAGCATATGTTATTTCGGTTGGACTTAAAATTTGTAAGAAATCTTAAAGAATTGTGTGCAGATTAATTTCTAGCACACGCACGGCACCTTTTAGAGAAAAAAACAAAGTGGAATCAGATAGGTAATTAACTATAGAATCATACTTTAAAGACTGAAAATGCAATGGTCCCTTGAAGGCTGAGGGGGGTGTGACTTCCGCGCGGGTCGGAGAGAGCTATAGCAGCCCAATTCCACGGGAGAGATTTGTCCCTTATGTTGGGGTAAAATGGGAACTTGTCGAGGAGCCCAAACACGATATGTAGTTACTATCTTTAGTAATAATGTATGGTAACTGTTTAGCTGATCTAGTTAGTTATAGTGCCAGGTGGCACGATCAAGAAGAGATACCTCTTAAATTTTTTCTCTCTTTCCCCCTTCTTCTCAAGGATTTCAGATCTCCAGTAACACAGTGATAATTTTTGGAGCGCGAAGAGAGTTTCGTCGTTTTTTTTTTATTTATTGTGTGGTTTCATATAGATAAACAGTAGTGTTCTGACCAAGTGGCGTGAAAAAGTTTTACGTAACTTGCACAGTTTCTGTAGAGGTTGCAAATTCCATTCCGTCGGCTACATAGTTGTTCTCTTGTCGGTTGAGCATTATATATTATCATTTTGTAGGTTATTCGGGAGACCTGTAGGATGGACGAGTGGGTACCATAGGTAATGCCCGTCGGTATAGCCAACGTCCCCGAAATGGGGTTGATTTATTTGACATCCCAGTGATGACAGAATCTACTGTGTATCCCGGAAATGTCTGAGGGCTCTTTGGACTTTGTGGACCTCCTCAAGTTGGAATATTCCGACCGAAGACTTTCATCAGCACTGAAAATGGTTCATTTATTTTGTGTAATGTGCAAAATATGTTATGACGTCATACAGATTTTAAGTCTTAATGGGTCCAACGTTGTATGTTGTCAAGGAACTTACCATATTCGGGGCAGTGTCGTGTGAAAAATTAAGCCCCCCCCCCCACACGCCCATCCCCTTTGCGAAGCTTACCAAGGTATTTTGTTGATAGGAAGATTATGACGACGATGATGACGAACGACGACGACGACGGCGAGGAGGATGAGCAGGAGGAAGAAGAAGAAGATGAAGGAAGGATGAGGATGGTGATCGGTGGAACTTACGTGTATAAACCCATTATCGTTTGACGTGCATCTTCAAACAGAATGCACACAAATGGTATGACATATGCCATTCAAATGTATTAAAGGTATAAGCTCCCCCTTACCTGTGTGATATGATCCACTACTATGTGCCAGGTCGAAATCTAAGGTCACAGTCTCATCGGCTCCTTATGACTCCACGGTCAAGCAGCAAACTGGGTGACCGCTCTCTCTCGGTGGCAGCACCCAGGTTATGGAACTCTTTGCCTCATAGTATTAGATTAATTGATTCGTTGGACATTTTTAAATGTTGGGTTAAGGCATACTTTTTTTCAACTGGCATTTAATTAATTTTCTTGTTTTGATTATGTATTCATGTATTTGATTTCTTGTTTATGCGCTTTAAGGCTTTTTGATTTTAGCGCATTATAATTGTTGATTATTATTATTATTTATTATTATTTAGCTTTTATAATCTGGTAAACTGCATGCTGCAATGGTGTGTCGTCATATTATAGAACACTAATAGGCTATTGGAACAAAAAAGTTTATAAACACTGAAAACAGCACCTCCATTACACGATAATACAAGCTTTCATCTATGTATAGGCCTACTCCAGACTTCTGTCTTGTATAAATTATACCCGTTAGTGTGTACTGTAAATGATTCCAACATGCCTGTTCAACGTTGTAAATAAAATAGTTAGACTTAATAAATAAGAAATTTACAAACTAGTTTTACTGAAAAGAGAAAAATAAAATAATTTTGTTTCATATTTTATCATTTTTTCTTGGTTAATTTTAATTGTAGCTGACCATAACTCCTAAAAGCATGTTTAGAAAAAGGTCAACTCCTTTTACTGATACTGAACCGTTATCACCAATATCATACACCGATCGTCCTATACCGATGTAACAAAATCAACAGATGTCGTAATATACACTACAGCTGTATTTTACATGTGGTCAATCAACTAATAGTATATATCATTTAGCTAAATACCTTCGTTATATTAGTTCACGCGTTAGGCAATTCACGTAACTTTTAACGATTTCTATATAACATATATATATATATATATAGATATAGATATATATATATATATACATATACGTATATATTGTTATTATGTTTGTTAGCTTTATCTTTAAGTCTGTGTACCAGTGTTTGTGTTTATTTCAACTGAAGAAGGTCGAATGACC
>WURT03105858.1:5877-22928 GCA_009936505.3 Holothuria glaberrima
AGGATAAAATGCATGATTTGTCACAAAATTTGTGTAGTGATCCTTTGAAGTGTAGTTTAGTGAGAGGATAAATGTCAGAAAGAGAACAATGTAAAATGTCTTCAACAAGAGTTATGGTTAAAAGATGGAAAAATGACTTTTAAAATGGAACAAATGTATTACAGGGCAATATTGTGTTGTTTAACAGAAAGTTTTCATATTCTCAAAACTAATGATTGTAGGTACAGAATGATAGATAATTCAAAACAAGGTAGTACAGTAGCATTCTTTTCAAGTTATTGCTCTGGTGGAGCTTACTGGTGAAACTGAATGGTGTAGTAATGATGCTTGCCATGTTGGTGCATTTTAAATGCAATACTTCTCTTTAAGGATAAAATGGATAAAAATGGGCATTATTCACCTGGTAGAAACAGTCAGAATTTTTCCACCAGTAAGAATCAGTTGAAAGTTGTCTCAAGAAAACTGTTAAATATTTGTGCACTGTTTTAGTTTTCTTAGTTGTTTTCAAATGAAGAACTGCACTCTGCCTGTGTTAGTAGTTTTAGTAATTGTTGCTTTGACGTTTTATTAATTGCTGTCTGATTATGACAGCTATGTGAGGCTGACATTTGGAAATAACTAGGGAATAGTCATTTTGGTCACAATATGCAAACTCTGTTGAATGTTGAAAGATTGAACATTTCAAATTTTTTATTATTATAGAATGCCAATTAAATGATAAAGCTTTTTGGTTTTGATGAAAAGGGAAACCTATGCAGTTATGATGGAGTATGTGTGTATGGACCACACATTCCATACATGGTGAGGACATTTTCTATTGTTAAAGGTTAGGGTTAAGGAAGCAAACACAAAGGAAATAGCAATGAGGTCCTTGGGTTGATAGGAAAAAAAAAACCTGTATGTGCTTGTGTGTGTATGTGTGTATGTATGTGCTTGTGTGTGTGTGTGCATATGTATTTCAAGATAAGAAGCTTGGATAGATTTCATACTTAGTATGTAGATGCATTATGGTGAGAAGAAGAACCTTATTGTTTATGCTGGAGTTCAAAGGTCATCTGGGGTCACTGGGGTCAAACTCAGAAAATCTTGTTTACACAATAACTTGAGATAGGAAGCTTGGATAGTTGTCATACTTCGTATGTGAATGCCTTATGGTCAGAGGTAGAACGCTATTGCTTTTGGTGTAGGTCAAAGGTAATCTTGGGTCACCAGGGTTCAAACTCTGAAAACCTTGTGAACATGATAGCGCAAGGTAGGAAGCTTGGATTGATTTCCTACATAGTATGTGGATACCTTGTGGTGAGAGAAAGTACCCTATTGTTTTTGGTGGAGGTCAAAAGTCATCTTGGGTCACATGGGGGTAAACTCTGAATACCTTGTTCACAAGGTATCTCAAGCTAGGAAGCTTTGATACTTCATATGGTGTTGCATTTAATCTATCAGAAAACCCTTACGAGTTTTTTAACATGTCAGAGGTCAGCTGAAATCACCAGAGGCCCAAAAGCAAAAATTCCCACCATCAAATATGAATGCAAAACTGTAACTTTCCAGCACATTAACATTACATTCAACCAATAACTGAAAGGAACAGGACATCTTGGCATCATTTGGGATTACATATAAAAGTAATATTCATTGAAACCACAATGCATTTTTACAGTCTGGTTAAAGGAGGCATACAAATCTGAATCAAAATTCATGTGATAATGTTAAAAAGGTGTAATTAATATGAATAAGTTACTCTTTGATATTAAAAACATTTCTTATCATTCACTTTTTCTTATTGACTTGCAGAGAATGTTGGTGTTAGTGGCAGCCATGGTGTCTGCAGGTTTTGTGGGAATGTGGCAGCTGTTGGGTTGGGCAGAGCAGGCAACGTGTGCTCCGATGCAGAATGCAAGGTATTACGTTAAAGCCAAGTTGTCATTGCTAAATATGCCTCTGTGGTCCCATGCATGCAAAATGATCAACATTGTGCCATACTGTCCCCCAAACATAATAAATACTTCACGACTCTTTAATAGTTTTTTTGTGGCTTTGCTGCAGGATCACATGTTTAAATAAATGGAAGTTAAATGTGATTTTACTGCAGTGTTAATGTTTAGGGAAAGGGTTAAATGCCAAACAGAGTTGAAAGGTTCCTATGAAATGTAAAAGAACAGGCTTGGTAACCAGTAATTGTTGGCAGGAGTGATGGAACAGAAAGTTATTAATAAAAATAATGTATGAAAAATTTGCTCAAAAGAAAATGTAATTCTAAGCTGTTATGAGTGCATGCATTATGTCATCACTTCAGTAAAATAGATATGTTTTGATTGCGTGGAGATTATGTACAGTTTACTGGTTATTTGCTGAAATGTAGCTAAAACAACATAAAAACTGCACATTAATGACCCCATCTAGGTTAAATATTCCCAACTTCGTGTACTGGGGTACTATTACTGCAGTATCAAGAGTGCTTATTAGAGACACTGATATTTATGAAGACACCATTTTTGTTGGTGACTGCAAATCTTAAGCTTTCAAGAGAAACAAACAGTGAAGCTGAAACATTTGATTAGAGACTCTTGTAATACTTGATCATTTGTGAAAGATATTTTTGGGAACTCCAAAGGTTCTGCATTCAAGATGTTAAACAGTGAAGCAGAATGCTGTTATTAAAGAATCTTCTAAAATTCTTCTTGGGTGTTTGTGGGTGAATTCAAAGCTTCAGTTCTAGGAAACAAAATAAATAGTATCATTTCATTCAGGTTGCATATTGAAGGATTTGCTTGATATTATATTGGTATGATGTGTACCAAGTGTGTAAGTCAAATATTAAAGTGGTTGCTCTGAAAGTTTCTTTGCTATTTTTTCATGTGTCAAGCCTAAAATGATTTGCTTTTAACCACAAGCAAATCATAATAGATATCATTGCCACATCTCGGTGAGTTCAATTTGCACCAGTATTAAAATGAAGTTGAAGGCAAATTTTCATGCTTAAAATGATTCCAAGGTTATATTGTCTTTTGTTTTTTTCACAGAAATACAGTAGTAATATTTGCTCCAAGAGGTTATCTTGCGGCCATCTTTGTGGGGGCATCAGAGATGAGAGTCCTTGCCTGCCTTGCCTTCATGGGTGTAGCAAAGATCCAACTTTGAAACAAGATGCTGAAGACATGTGCATGATTTGTTTTACAGAGGCCTTATCTTGTGCCCCTGCAATACAGGTAATTTGTTGGTCAACAAGGGCCCGTTTGTGGCCAGTAATGAAGCGAATATCAATCATGAAGTGTTTTCATTTGATGTTTGAGGGCAGATTAGATAAGAAATTATTCAATTGCAGACTCTTATCAATGCAAAATGCACCTATGGAATTATGGAAACTGGGAGTATAAACAACAGCCTGCCGTCACTGTTCTTTTGTTAATACTGCCATTTCCCATGAGTCCTAATGTGTATTTAGCAATGATTAAAGTGTTCTATTGGTGGTCTTGTGCGAGAATGGAAAGTAATTATGATTTTAAAGCCAGTCTCAAACCTTGTTACACAAGCTTATCTTTGGAATACATGGCAATAATTATAAAAAGCATTATCTCTACCAACCTGGCACTCTCTGTGTAGTGAGAAGCCTTTGCAGACCTGTCCTGTAGCAAATTGTATAATTAACATACCAGCCCAAAAGATTGTCAAGCATGTCCATAGCTAATGTAGGTTGTGTCTTATGAATGTCAAGAAGTTGTTTTGTGATACCTGGGCCCTGTTTTATCTGTTTTATAAAAAATAAAGATTGATCTTCAGTGGGACTATTGCATTACAGATCAAAGATCAATCTTCACTCTGTATGAAACAGAGCCCAGAAGTATTGATTTTGTCACCGAAAATTGGTCAGGTATGGAGGGGCATGTGCAGGGATTGACCATAAGTATCTGAAGCTGTGAAGAAATTGAAGGGAGTGGGAAATATTCACAGGAGGACTTCAATTTCCCCCACCTCCCTCTCCCCATAGCTAGGGATCTCAGAATGTCCATACACATTTCTTTTAATGTTATTAGGATGCTGATCATGTCTAAGATCAAGGTAAAATGAGAATATTAATTTACAAGTTGTCCTTGATGCCAGAAATTCTCACTTTTAACATTAAGTTGAAAAGTACTTCTAGAATGGTTCAGTATCTCAATTCGAGTTTGCCAAACACAAAAGCAGAACTGTTTGTCAAAAAAACGTTATCATTTATATTCATTTTCAGCTTGATTGTGGGCATGTTTTCCACCAACACTGCTGTAAAGCTGTTCTTGAGAAAAGATGGGTTGGTCCTAGGATTACTTTTGGCTTTACTCTGTGTCCAATCTGTAAGGTGAGGAATTCTGTTCCTTGTGCATCGTCCGTTTATAATTGTGATGTGGGACTTTTATCCTTGAGGGTCATATATGACCGACCATTGGAAGGGCTTCAGTCCCTCTATAATGATGGTAAAATGAAATTTAACTTTGTAGAATTATCAGTTAGTGATTGTCTCTTAGTGTCTGGCTCTCTGTTAATAAGTTATGTCTTTCCAATCAGTTCCCTGTTTGCCTGCTAATAAGTGACTTTGTACCTCCCAACGATTACTCTTTTTGACCCTACCCTTTCCAGTGTTCTGTACAGGTCCAAATTTTGTCCGGGTGCTTGTCTCTAATCTGGCAGATGACACTGATTGCCGTCCCAGGGGAGGAGTCTAAGGGGAGGGGGATCCCCTCCCTTTCGAAAAATTTTTGCTCACATAAGGTGGGCTGGATACAAAATGGTGTTACATGTGGTGCTAAATTTGAATTGAACAATTCAAACGTTACCAAAAAAAGTGAAAGTAATATTTTTTTGTCCGGGAGGGGGGCAGGGGAAAGGTTATTATGCGGGCGGCAACATTAAGCACGCTCTTCAGATTTTGTCTGGGTGGCGCCTGGGCAAAATGGCTAGTAGAGAACACTGCCATTCATACAGATCCTCCTGTCATTTTTTGATCACATTCATTTCATTTGTTGTTAATACCATTCTTGTACCATATTTTTCCAGGCATCAATCAACCACAAATCGTTGAAGGATGACCTTGACCCTATCCAGGTTTTAGAGGCAGACGTCAGAAGAAAGGCACTAATGAGATTGGAATATGAAGGACTGGACAAGTGTGAGGCAGTCACCACCCCAGGGGCTAGATATCACAACAATCCAGCAGGATTTGCAATGAATAGATATGCTTACTATGTATGCTTTAAATGTCAAAAGGTGAGGAGATATTGAGGATTATAACAAACTAATTACTCTATATGATATTGGTTCATTGGTTTTGATGATAAGAGACACCTATGCAGTCATAATGGCATGTGTATGTTTGTATGTAGGTGCGTGTGTGTTTGTGACACTGCTCTTTAATGTGATACCTCAAGAAGGGAAACTCACTGTTCTCAAACTTGCTACATAGATGCTCGATATAAACAGGAAGAACCCAATTGTTTTTGGGTGGGGGTCAAAGGTCATCTGGGGTCACACTCTAAAAACCTTGTTAACACAATATCTTGAGGTAGGAAGCTTGAATTTCATACTTAGTATGTAGATGCGTTATGGTAAGAGGAAGAACCCAATTGTTTTTGGTGGGGGTGAAAGGTCATCTGGGGTCACCAGGGGGGCAAACTCTGAAAACCTTTTTAAGACAATATCTTGAGGTGGGAATAAGATGGCATTATGGAATAAAACATGCATCATGGAAACCTCCC
Organism: Holothuria glaberrima; assembly: GCA_009936505.3. NCBI lineage: Eukaryota > Metazoa > Echinodermata > Holothuroidea > Aspidochirotida > Holothuriidae > Holothuria > Holothuria glaberrima. The sequence continues at coordinate 11,607 of WURT03105858.1, forward strand.
TGCATTTTACATTCTGGCATATACATATTGTATGGTTTAGGTGTTTTGCTTTGTTTCTGTCTTTAGAATGCAAATAAAAGTTGAATTTTCAAAGATTTGGAAAGAGCAATGTATGAAATATTATATACAGGAAGTGACGTCACTCATGTGTTAGGTCGACAGGTGTCCATCCACTGCTGGAAGACTTCACTGTAACCAAGTGGATGTAACAGTTTGCAGGCTTTAGAAGCATCTTGAAAGTTTCTGGTACCAATGACGAACTCTTGATAAGATACCAAATTTATGCCAGAGCTGTATTGAATGCTCAAATGCCTTTTTGAAGAAAAATAAAACTTTGTGCCTTTTAAGTCAGCTGTTTGAAGCTGATTAGATAAGAAAGTTGTGATAATTGATCTCATCAAACTTGCAAAACTATTTTTCATCTTGTTCACACCTGGTAGGCTTATTATGGAGGAGAAGCTCGCTGTGACCAAGATGCTGCAGCTGCAGGATCTGGTGACTTTAACCCGGCAGAACTTATCTGTGGTGGATGCTCAGATGTGGCAAGAGCCCAGGTATGGCAGGAGATAAAATAATGAGAATCTTGGTGTGTAACAGGGGTATGCAACCATTCAGTGGGTATGGGACAAATATGGTGCTAAATATGTAACATGGGAAACGGCTGAAAGGGCAAGGATGCAACATATAATGTTCACAAATTAAGCATTTGTAGGGGTTTGACTCAGCTGTTCTTATGGGATGCACTTAACTGTGGTGAGATCTATTTGAGGTGCTGTTGGTAGCTCACTCCTGGTTTACAGTAATACATGATTTCCCTGACCTAAGAATGTGCTTGGAATTTATTCTGGTATGTTTGATAAATCTATTTGGGGGAGGATTAAAATGTAGAAAAAGAGAGAATGAAAGATTAGAATGAAATGCAAATTCCCTTTGCATAATCTTCAAGTACAGATAGCAGCAGTCTTCAGATATCTCTTGGTTTGTTTGCCCATCAGTCTCTCGAGTACTACTGATTGAATACTCTTTTCACATTTATTTACCCATCAGGAGCACATGTGATATCATCAGTCCAATGTTGTCTTGAATTGCATACATTACACCATCTGAACCTTCCATTGTTTGAGACGATATTAGCATGCTCAATTTTTCTGTCGGTGGTACTTACAAAATACATCAATAAACCTCAGCAGAATCAAATCTTTGTGTATTCTTTTTATATCACAGCTCTGTCCTAAACATGGTACAGACTACCTGGAATATAAGTGCCGTTATTGTTGTTCAGTGGCTGTGTACTTTTGCTTTGGGTCGACACACTTCTGCAACCCTTGTCATGACAACTTCCAGTGGATAACCAGCATGTCTAAGTCAGAGCTGCCCCATTGTCCTGCTGGTAAGTTTTTTAATGTTATAATTGTATGTTAGGGTGTTCAGAGGTCAGTAAGAACTTTTTCCATGAGTCTTTATTAGATTTATTGCAAGTTAACCTTAGAGAGACAATTAAGTCCTATCATTGGTCAATGTAACCTTATTTTTCATTTTTTTTTTCCAGGACCAGGAGCAATACAGTTAGAAGGAGGGGAATGCCCCCTACATGTTGAACATCCTGCGACCGGGGAGGAATTTGCCCTTGGGTGCGGAATCTGCCGGAACACCCACACATTTTAGGGGATGGGGGTAATTGGCAACTATCATTTCAAAAGAGAATTGTATGCTCTTATGGAAGGAGAAACTTTCAATTCAAGATGTTTATGTTAATGATGCATTATGATGACTTAAAGCCCAGAGAGGGCTTTTCTACAGTGATGATGTAGGGGCAATTTGCCTGTGGATTGCTGTGTTCAGGAAGAATGTTCAGGAAGAATGAGAATGGGAGATAGAGAGAGAGCAGCTATCACTGTACCAAAGGTGTAAATAGGCATTGTCTTCATCTTTAATAAGATATTATTCATATTATTTATCAAGTTTGCTATCAGTAGCTGTTGTAACTAAAAGACAGAAGAATTTAAAGTAAACAGCTCTTAATGCATGCTTTTATTTGTTTGTAGACAAATTATCTAAGTACTACTTCATCTGTGTACATGCAGAACCATTAAGATGTTTCCTTTTATATTTAAAGTATCAATTTTTGTCAATTTTCATGGAGCCATCTGCTGTGATGGAAGGTCTGTTATAGTATTTAAGGTCTGTTTTTCTTTTTGGTTATACAAACATCAAAGGAAGCAGTTGGTGAACAAATATTGCCATCAAATGGTACAACTTAGGCAAAAAGTATGCACTAGATCTTTGCATTCAGTATCATTTAAGGAAGACAACTCACTTTTTTGTTCTCCTGACCACAGTTGTAAAATTCAGTTTTGTGAGATAAATCAATGTCACTCACTTTTCTCTAATTTTGTTTGTTCTTCCTTCAATATCCTTCCTAATTATATTTACCTATTTCCAGTCAAACTTCTAGATTTCCACTGTGCATAAAAAAAAGACATAGCACAGAAAAGTCCTACTTTCCAAAGTTCCCTCAAAAATGAAAGTTTTGAAACTGTCTTTCTTTTCAAGTTATTGGAAGGAGTTTTTGTATTTAATTTTTTTTTTGTTTTTCTTTTTCCTATTTTGTATCTGAAATGGTTAATGCTGCTGATTTATATATAGAAAAAAAAAACTGTGGTATCAGAGCAGTAATTCTGGGGTAAATATAAAAATTTAGTGCAATGGTGTGATTTTTTTTTAAGTCATATATATGTAGTTCTTACTTGCCTTTGATAATTGCTTGATTTGACTGAAGAAAACTTGTTGAACTATAATTCAGTCAAAATTCATATTTGCAATGGAGGATGTATTGCGAGTATCATGAGCATCTTAAAAAGATGCCTCTCTTGTTAAGAATTTTACAGTGATTTTGTGGAAACAGCTTCAGTTCACCTTTTGCATGTTTTTGAGAGGTGGGACTGTTTGAGACACACTTATGAAAATGAGATTTTCAAATATGAGAATGTAATTGCGTGCTTGAAAATGGTACTGCTTTTTCATGCTTTATTTATATTTTTGGTAAATTTATTTGCTTGACATTTAAAAACCTTACAGCAAATTGTCATGGTACTTGCTTTGCCGTGTTGCTTTGTTTCTTTTCACAAGGTAGTACTGCTACCACTAAATGCTTGGTGACAAGGTCGTTGTATTGAGTGTGAGTGTATTTAAGTATTGTGCAATGTCCGTATACTGTTAAAAACAGCAACATAGTAATCAAGAAAAGTACAATTGTACAGTTAATATAATGTTCCATACCATGAGCATTAAAATGATAGCCCATGGTCTAGGGTAAAAAACATAGGCTTTAGGATGGGTCTGAAGCTGAAAATATATGTAACTAAGATTTTCATTTTCTGAGAAAAAACAAAAGATCACTCCTGAATATGTATTACACAGAGCTAGGACGAAATCTTTCATTTTTCATAAAAGTCAGATGGTTATGATATTGAACATTTTTCTCTTAGATACGAGATTTGCGAGGAGAAACAGTTTCATGTTGGGTAACTCGCATTATTAAAGAAAGGTTACCTTCAAATTTATTACTTTTGATTTCATGACATCACATTTAAAGAATAGAAAGTAATCACTGCAAAGATATTTGTTGGTCTTTTATTCATATTTGTCTTTCATTTTCATGCTGCTGTGGATAAAGCCAGTGGTATTTGAAGGGAGGAAGCTTAGCAACCAGGAAATTCAGGGTTGGATCTGTGGCTGGGTCAAAGTAAAGTTGGTTTTTCATCCAAAAGCAGTCTGTACTAGCCTTTTAAAAGATACCACATCTGATATTTTTATTGCTCAGTTTTGTAGCCGCCTGACATGAAGTTTTAAGCCTCGAGCATCGTTCACATTTGTGGACACATAGCACTGTAACAAAGAAACAACTGCCTTTTAAAATCAGACTGCTGTAAAGAATATCCTCACAATTAAATTCCTGTTTGAACATGAGAGAGGTTCTGCATTTGAAACTGCCCTCATTCTCAGGTTTTCCAAGAATGCCATAAAAGTTTTTGTCTTGGGAATAAGTTGACTTGTTAGGCCACAACCTTTCTCTACACCTCTGTGCATTCCAATTTTTTTTAATTGTATGTACTTTTCCATTTCATATTCCATGTCTCCCTTCCCTGTCTTCAAAGTTCAAGAATTAGGTCACTTCATGCAATGGATCTTCCCTCTAGATAGTTAACTCTGTAGATGACAATTGCATTAATCCATAAACAAGACTTCCTAAGCTTATTTTGCCCATGACTGGACAACCACCACTCACATACCAGACAGTTCTCCCAGTGTACAATTCTCACTCCAAACAATCGCCACCAATGTCAATTTCTGCTCAAACAATAATCCCCCCACCCTCCAGAAATTTTGGAGTAGCATTGTCCTTGGTGGGAATCATCCAAGGAAAAATGGTCAAGGAAGGAATTGTCAGGGTTGTGAACTGGCCCAGGTGAGGTGTCCTGCTGGAGTTTCCTAGGGGAGGGGGTTGGGGTACTGTTGGAGGAAATTGTGTGGGTGGGAATTGGAATCTGTTTTGCATGTAAATGTTGTGTGGATACTGTTTATATCAAAATCAACAGTACCACAATAAATATGTGGTTCTGCCCCAATCCAGAAACCCCTGGAATGAGCTTTAGGTAGCTAATACAGATGTAAAATGTTTAGTGAGCAGTTAACAACTTGTAAAAGGAGGATAAACAAAGACAACAAATCACACTGATAATTTTACATGTTTGTGACATGGTATTCATACAACCAGAATGCAAAATTGCATTAAAGTTTAAATTACATCTCTCGAAGACCAGCTTAAATAATCTTGACACTTGGTATCCTTCAAGCCGTTTCATAATTTTAACTGATCAGTACAGGATGGGGCTTATCTAGGACCAGTAAGTTACTCTGTGATATTTAACCAAGGCAAAAGATTAAGTCTTGTTATCTGTAGACTTTATATGGCTGGAATCTCAGGGGCAATTAAAGAAAGACATAGCTTACCTATGAACATGGAATTTACAGTGATTGTTGTATAAATAATATGCATTGTCTTTGGAGGGTCTAATACACTTTGAAAATAATGCACCTTTCAATAACCTCTCCAGAAAAGTAAAGTTAACTTTTGTGCATTCCTTTTTTCAAAATTTTTCTTTAAACTTTAAATTTGGGATTCAAATTTGAAGGAGAAAGCACAATAGAAGGTGCAACACCTTTACAAGCTAGATGATAACTCCTGTAACATTACTGGTTAATTCTGCAAAGATATGCTTTTCACAACCTATTTTTCATAAATGGTTTAAATGGTACCAGCACATAACTGAAAACGACCATATTTTGTGAATAACATGCATTTTAAGTAGATTATTAGCATACGGTGTTCTGCACGACAAAAATGTATGTGCTGAATTAAAATGGTGCTGACAAAACTGACAATGGCTTCCGAAATAAAGAATGTTATAAAGTTGATATATTTCCATCAGTTCATCCCCTTCCACTAAACCATTGCAATGCAAGCTGGCACTTAAATAGAAGTTTCTGATCTGTGATTCCTCATTTTCTGTTCATTAACTGATTGTCACCCCATTCCATCTCATATCAGGTCATATCTTAGTGCAGTCCTCACTTCTAAGTTCCCAGAGTCAACAAAAAGAAAAAAGAGACCACAAACTGAAAACAAAGACAACTTTCAATACAAGTGTCCCCATGAATGAAAAGTGGTCTTCCAAACTGCATTGACTTCAGAAAGAAAACAGCACATCCATATTGCATCCTTTGAATAAAGTTCTTCCAATAGCAGTGAACATCTTGAATTCAACAAAAACAAAAGCACAAATCACTTGCTGTGGAGAAAACTTGTTCCAGTCATGTGAGTAAAACAGCAAGGTGAACCCTAGGATTATATCCCACAAGTTGCATTAAGAAAGCTTTACACATAACACTGTCCAATTCAGTCCGTAATGTCTTTACACTTTTCTTTAACCACTGATATGACATCTGCTCTCGGTACAGAAATCTATAAGAGAGAGAATGCAGAAAGAGGTTTCAGAATACAAAATGCTGACATACCATAATCTCTGCTATAATGCAAAAAACATCAGTCTGAACTATTATTGTGTGGATTTTCATCATCAATTAAAGCTAGTTTCGACTACTTTTGGTGAGCTATTTTCTATTATCATTGACAATCAACAATGATGGAGCTTTATTTTAAAGGGCAAGGCAGTCATAAAACTGCCAAAAATTGTGATTTTCTGCAAATTTGTGCTGTTAAAAACTACATACAAAGAGTGCTGACTTCTCATTGTTACATCCACTGAGCCATACACTGCAGTTAACCTGACCTTGTATTAGAAAGCCCACCAGTAAGTTAACAGATTCCACCTGAATTGCTGACTGACATTTTTTGTAACAGCAAAAGTCACGTGTACAACCAACCACTAATTATCATCTATTCAAACAAAGGCAGTAAACAAATTCATTACATCTCTACAGCTGTTTTCAAAAGTTCAAACCAGCAGACCCTCTTTTGCAGTGCAATGAAGCTGACAAGGATTTAATATACATATTTAACAATAATTTCTACAAACTTGGCAGCTACAAACAGATGATTTTCCTACACTCAACAAGAAACTATCAACAACCTTTAAAGTAGGGAAATACTGCATTTAAAATGCACCAACATGACGTGCAAAGAAAATACCTTAAATCATTATTAAACCATTCAATCTCACCAATAAACTGTAGCAATAGCTTTATTTCCTCAAATATTCAGCATTACAAGAATAACCGGTGTTGCATCATTTGAATTTTTGAAAGTTTGGGTGAACAAATTACTTTTGTGCAACAAATAACTGAATCATTCTTGTGACAGCATTATTTCTTGAAAAGAAAGCTAGTTTGAATTGTCTATCATTCTGTATCTTCTAATACTGGTTTAATAAATATAAAAATTTTCTGTAAAACCAACCCTCATATTTAGTTTCAACATGTGAGAGGGGTCCTGAATCTATGCATTCAGGTGAAATCTGCAGTCCTTCCTTATCTCTGATTCTCAAGACATTATCAAATAAATCTATCCCATTTGAAACCCAAAGTAAATTTAAAGCAAGCACAAATGACATCACAACCTCATATTAATCAACAACTTTTTGCTTTTCTTTGAAACTTTAAATCATTTTTCATCATGTTTCCGTAATGTGCATTCATGAGGGGCACTGATGTTGCTTTTAATCTCAAGCACTAAACAGTAGAATAAATAACAAAACGAAACAAGCATTGTTCACCAATAAATGACATACCTCCTTGCTTCAAGATTACCTAAGGTTCCAAATCTAGTAACATTGTCTGCTAATATCTTGAGAATCACAGACAGGAACTGAATGAAATATTGAAACCACAATGTTCACAAAAAATGGCACTTAATTTCTTTTTTCTCATATCCAAAAACCAATGCTGTGGCCAAGTGGATAAAAGCGGTGGCATTTGAGGTGATGGCAACACGGAGGTTTGGGGTTTGATCTCTGGCTGGGTCAAAGTAAGGTGGGTTTTCATCCAAGAGCAATCAATGGTTTTTCAATCAAAACTGGCTTTTCAAAAGAAACCAAATTTGATCTAAACTGTTCAGTTGGTTGGTCACCTAACATAAAGTTATAATTCATAAGCCATATAGGCTTCTCCCACTTTTGTGGTCACTTAGCGTCAAAAAACAACTGCCCTTCTAGGCCTGAATTTAAGGCCTGAAATCAGTATTTGCTTTATTTCTTTGGGTTATCCTTCCAATATTATTGACCTTGATTATAGGATTTAAGATTTCTAAACCAATTTTTGACATGGGTCAATCTCAAACGAAAGCATACCTCTTCTCTTGTTTGTGTATTTCTCAAGGTAATGACTCCATCTTTCAGCTCTTGTTCTCCGATCACAGCCAAATAAGGAATGGATAATTTTTCTGCATATTGGTACTGGTCCAACATCTTTGGATTACACTTATAGGAAACCTCTGCCTATAGGCAAGAAAAAATTAATATGCAATGTTGTCATAAATGTAATGCAATTTGTTTTCAAGGTAATAAAAAGTTATTACAAGTGTAGGACAACTTCTGAATGGAAATAAAGCTGACAACTTTGTCTCTCATCATACTCACTACAAACATTTTCACCTTCTGTTCAAAAAATCCGGGGAATCTTTGTGCTAAAAAACTCACCCTTTGCTTCAGCGAACTCCAGAAAAACATCCAAGTGAAGTAACCACATTGGGTAAAATTTAAATAGTACCATTTAAGATCACTGACAATCCAACAAGGGTGACAATGCCAGTAAATATATTCCCCTTGTATAATGTGACCTTTTGGTTAATTAAAATACAACTTCATAACAGCAAAGGCTGGCATTTGTCCTTCAACAGAAGGAAGTTGACTAAATCAGGAATTCATTTACAAATACCAGTAAAGTCAGAGCAGCTGCTCTAGAAGAGGTCTTGTTTTCCTTGTAAAAATAGCTCAAGGCATAGGTTGTTAATGCTTGAGTTTATACCAAGACTCCCAAATCAAGATGAGAGTAGTTGCAACCAGTGACTTATGATTAGAATTCTCACCACTGTGCTTTTCTTTTCATGGAAACAGCTAAATCATCGTTCTGTATTTTCAACATGGTGAATTTTATGGTGGATTTTAAAAAGTTCTGCAGAGGATTTTAATCATGTTTAATCATTTTCATTGTGGTTAACGTTTTCATAGTGACTATTACTCATAAGTCATGTAGTGAGAGCAGAAGCAATGGACAGATACATCTGTGTCTGACTTTTGGAGTTTTGACCAATGGAGGGAATCTGAATCTTTCCAATTCAATGTCCATTGCTGCTTATACAACTTAAGCACAAAGAAATACAAACCTTGCAGTTCTAACAATGAAACTAAACAATTGTATGATATGTGACATACCAAACTGATAGAGCATGAAAGATTACTCCGCTGGAACTTACAATATGTCTAAGGTATATCTACTTTACTACCTGGTTTGCAAATTACAGTATCTTGCTTTTCCCATCCAGTTATTTCTCTTGTCATACATTTCTTTCAAAAATGACATCCTAAAAAACTTAAGTGTTTTTGCATTTTTTCCCTTGGAAGAATGGCTGTTGATACAACCTCAAAGAAATCGAGACAAAAGATTTTTCTGACATTTGATACCCACAGACTAAATACAAGCATAGTAAATTGAAGCTTATTCTATGGATTAGATACATGCCACTTTCCATATCTACAATGCCTTACAGTAAAAGTTGTATAGAGTTGATTGCACAAGAATGCAGTCAAGTGGTCCTCCTTTCAGCAGTATCGTTGCCATGGATGGTAACACAGTTCCTTACCAAGAAAACATGGTTTCATGCATAACATCAAACTTCAATGACACTGTTTATTAAACAATGACTTGTCGTTTCCTCTGTCACCTACCTGACAGAAATGTCAACTTATTTCCTTGTTCCAAATTATCCCCTAGCATTTCTTACCTTGATCCCAGCATCCCACAATTCTTTGCAAAGTCTCAGTCTTTCCTCTAACATTTTTGGCTGGGCAGATGCTACAAGTACTTCTGTTGACACAGTGCGGACTTCTCTGTTCTCCATCTCAAATTTGGCTTCCATTATTGAGAATATACGTTCTATTCCGATGCTGACACCTACGCATGGGACCTAACAATTACAAATGGAAATATACCATAACAACCAAACCATTTCCCGAAAAAGTGATATTTAACTTTGACAACACACAAATGACAACACAAAACATAAATACATACATACAAAAAATTGGAAATAGCTGCTGTGATGCAAAGTTCCGCTTAATGGCAAGAAATGGGGAAATGAGTCAATGCTAAATCTGTAACTGATTGCAATGCCAGGCTTCAAAGTGATCCATTGCAGAAATATTTGGTGTCACAGGAACATATTACTTAATATATCAAATTATGTAGGAATTTTTCAGGAAAATATGTAATAAATATAGAAATGTTTTATAAGCTGTCTTTGTCGAATCAAAGTTCTACTTCAAAGTTTGTAGCAATAGATACGTGACAAACAGTAACATAAGTGTGGGTCAAATGACACACACTTTAAAGGAGTATGGTGTTCCTACCAGCATGGGGTCAAGGGAACCGCCTCAGTAATCTGTTGGATTCTGATGTGTTGGCTATTTTTGACCCTAAAATGCATAGAGTGTACATTCCCCTACAGCAATTACAGCAAAAGTCTGATTTCACTCTTCAGAGAAAAAAGCTGGAGGGATCAATCCCTGTTGGTCAATTAAACAGAAGGTTTTCCTTCCTATCAAAGAAATGCAACATGATCAATGTTCAGCATGGTCAAGACACTTGTGTGAATGGCCTCAGAGCTTTTTCACAGTTGCTTTCATAGTGTGTTAACTTACATATAAACTCACATTACACTAGACCAGCCTGAGAGTATAATTAGTGCCTTGAGCAATTACTGGAGTCTGAAAAGTTGTAACTGTCAAATCCCCATACATAACTGGGGTTTTCTGTGTGCTGTAAAGCAGAAAGGGCCATGAACACACTATGGAAGTGTCCTAAATGTCATTTAGTGCACATGAAAAAGGCAGTGAAAGTCCTGAACACAGAAGTAACTACCCATTTTTTTTTTTTTTTTTTGAAGGAAAGAGCGTTAAAAGCAGACATTGAACTAATACTTCATACGTTCGTAAGCAGGCACACAAAACTCTCCACAGCACCAATGTGAATAGGCTTTAGATGCTTATAAAGCAGGAATGAACTGTAGGACACAAATTTTTGATAAACTACCTGTCACAGGTCTACTTCTCAATCTTGATACCATGAGATATGGGGGACTGATGGGTAAAACCATACCAGCCGATGGATACTATGCATTTCTTTAAAATCTCTTTAAAAATCTGTGTATTGGTGGGCCTCTACATTGCCCACATGTCCAGATATTTACATTAAAGTGTCCATGCTTTAGAACATCTTTAATAGCCAAAATCTCAATAATGGAAACACAGTGGAAAAGGGAAAGTGTCCTTTTGTACCACCTCTGATGGGCACTACCATGCTAGACCTGTAAATGGGTTACATTTTCCATTTTGGTCTGCTCAAAAAATGATGCAGCATCCAGGGTCATGCCATACAGCCCCTAGTAGGGTTTAGGGGACAGAAAAGCTCCTGACAATTCTGCATACTGTGACAGGCATTATAGTTGGGATTCTTAACTGTCATCTACCACTGAGTTTGTGGTCTTCCATGAAATTTAAAATTTTACAATACCTGGAAACAGTGCTG
>WURT03105859.1:0-12242 GCA_009936505.3 Holothuria glaberrima
GAGGGACAATTTTCCCGTTGGAAGGTGTCCAGGGAAACTGTGCAGGTCGGCATTATCGGGGGGAGGAGGGAGGCGGACTTTTGTCTGGAAACCGATTAGAGGTTATTCTGTGCTATGCACAGCTTTCATTTAACATTCAAGTGATGATTAATCAGCACATAATGATAGCTACATTGCAAATTCTTCAGCTACAAGATAACCCACTGACTAGCATATACTTATACTATGTAAAAGACTTGTTGAAAAATATTTCCATAGATCATTCATTGGCTAATCTCTCCACAGACAAATAGTTCACATGTAGTGAAAAACACAAGTGCCATCAGATGTAGCTCTTAGATTTTTCTTAATGATTACGTGAATTTTCTTTAGTGATTAGTGTTTAAACATTGAAATTTAATCACATAAGGCACAATGAGGTTAAAAAGCCATTATAGTAAACATTTTTGGTACTGTACATTTACGGTACCACTTCAATAGATGCAAAGTAATGTCTTAAGATAATGAAAAAGATATTAAACCATTTGTAATTAATTAAAAAGACTTATCACATGACAATAAAGCAAGTTACACGTCCACAAAATCTACTCCTGCTGGTTTTATGGTTTCAAGCATTCAGACATGCATGAATCAACTACCAAATCTGCTACTCTGCACTTTGAACAGTGAGAATACCAACAGTTTTTGAAGATGTAAACATTACTCATTTGGAAGCATGTTTTACAGCACCTAAACCCTTTCATTGTAGTAGGGAAACCTCTACAGTATATTACCACATAATATTAACAAAGCATAACACTCATTATTTGCAAACCAAAACTTTACAAACAGTTGCAAGCCACCAAGAGATAGGAAAGTTAACTCAAGTAGCAACTGTTTTCCTGATGTCTGAAAAAGACCGATTACTGAAGTGCACTGCATCGTTAATCCTTTGCTGGCATATGCATGGCTGGAGAGGAGGCTATGAATGTTTTCGTCGATTTCTAGTCATGTGTATTTCAGTCATGCCCATTCCACCTGTTGAATAAACTTGCACACAGCCATAATGATTTTATACTGGGGTAAAGGTACGTTCAATTCAGTCATGCAGTGTGTGACAGGCTTAACTTGCTGGACAATGAAAGAATGTTAGTCTGTAGTTGGGAAGTTGCTTTTAACACACAAACAACTAACCTGCTCCATACGTTGCTACCATATTACTATAGATGGGCAACTCTTCCACAACAGTGCAGCATGCACATAACAAAATTGTGAATCACTTTTTCAGTTTTACAGATGTAAATGATATGGAAAATCACAAAATACAGCAGGGTCACTGATGCTTTTAAACTGTAAGGAATATGTAAGAAAAGATACCCTTACACTTCCCATTCTGCCATGCTGAATAAGCAAATTATTTTTACATATCAACAATGACACAAGAGTACTGGCCATGGTATGCAAAACAAACAGCATACATATGTACAAACAATACACTCTCACAGAGAGCATACACACAGACAGGATAGAAATGCTGCCACCACAATAAAAACAAATATTGTACTAAATCTCAGATGGCCTATCCTCTAAACATTCTTTACTGAATCACATTCTTGCTACGGTACATCAATGGTGCATCATGCATGTACCATAAGCTACACTCCTTTCAAGTACAAATATTTACCATCCCACTTCTGCCACCAGATATTTTGCTAACTTTCTTGCTTCTTGCAATTACACAGCAAGTTACTCTAACAAAATACTGTTGATATAATGCACTTTTACTTTTCCAAAATTATATTTCTAATAGATCTCATTCCAACTACCACAGAGCACCATATTGCAAAGAGCACAAATTGTAATAATACAAATACTATACAGCATCTCCAGCCCTACTGCCACTACCCACTTAGGTATTTTGCAACCTTTCTAGCTGTTTTGCACTCCAGGACAAGACAATAACTCTGTTGATAAGCTGTTGTAATCACCTACTTTTACAGAGTTACCTCTCGAATCTCATTCCTGCTATTGTTCAACAATTTTTTTTACTATTTTATCATGTCACAATTTTTGTTACTTATTTTTCAGGTGGGTACCATACAACCTTTGAAACTTCCAGTTATGCTGTTTCCTTCCTCTTAGTGTTCTTACTGGCAAAATTTCCCTCTTAGTTTACAAAAGGACATGATGTGAGAGGATGAAATATTCTGCAAAAGAAATGAAGATAAGAATGAAACAGCTCCAAAATGGACTTTATAAGGAAACAGACTGTATGACCATTTAAACATTTTCCAAAAGGTTTGCTTTTCAGAAATAGATATTCTCTTCTTACAATTTTATGTAAATTGGGGAAAGTGATTAAAGAATATACTCTACTGTAGATTGATGTGGTGAAGCATGAGACTCCACTCTAATACAAACATGGCCACAGCAAGGGTGAAATTAAGGTTAGCTGAACCAGGAGCCACTTCCAGTCAAAAAGTGTCTCTTGGTCTCTTGGTTTCCTGGTTTTTGGTGCAACCACGAGTCACTCTGGGTTTAGTAGGCGACAGTAACCAGCTACAATGGTGTACTCATATCTATTCAAGGATGATAGGCACTTCTTTCGGTAAAAAAGTAGCACCTGGTGGCAATCTTTTTAGGGTCATTGGGGGCTATCTGGTTGGAAACAAGCACCAAAAAGGGCTTGGCACCTGGTTAATTTCATCTCTTGGGCCAAAGACTACTTACATGTTTGGCTATCCTTGCTCAGCTTTTCTTTCATCTCATCAACTGTGTCTTTAAATGACTGTCTATATGTTTTCTCTTTCGGAGGTGTCGGCTTGATAAACCCTCTTTTCCTGAGGGTTCTTATGGTAACCTCTGTTGCACCGAGGGTCACTGTATACCTCAACGGAGTGAAGATCTTGTACAAAGCATATGCCATGACGGCTGTACTTGCCTTTGAATGTTTCAAGGTTTCAATGTGGTGATCACTGACTCCTACTTTACTCAAAATAGGTTCAATATCCACTCCTCTGAAAATATGCAAAAACATGAATGTATAAATAGGAATCAATATGAATATGAATAAAATGAAGGAGGTGGACAACAAAAATCATTACTCATATTTCAAAAGGCATGTATGGTATGACCTGACACAACAATGGCATTCATGGCCAAAACAGAATGCCATCATACTCATAGTAAAACCTGTATAAGTTGCTATAGGTGTCCGTATCTCACATTTTATTTAGTTGTGTCCATTTTAAGGGCTTGCCAAAGCATAAACATGGTATTTTTTTAGTCATTTTAAAGTTTACTGTCAAGAAAAGAGAGAGTGCGCAAAGTAGCTACCAAGGTGTGTTCATTGATAAAAATTATTCTTAAAAGTTGTTTCTTTTTCTTGTGATCAGATGGATTCCTCATATATAATGAAGTAGTATACTTCACCCCCCCCCTCCCCTGAGTTCCGCAGTAAATTATTACTTCGTGTAATTTTTCATAAAGCATTGTTTCCCCCCCCCCCTCAAAAAAAGGAAAACATTGGAAAGAGTTTCTCAACAAACACTCTTTTTTCATCTATGTGTGTCTAAATGGTCCACCACTACTAAAGCCTTGTTAGTACCACAATTTAAAAATTTTACAAAGTATTTGCTTGTTTGCCATCCCCTGGTCAGGTGTTTGATTCCACAGCCAATAATTTCATGGACTTTTTACATGTAATTGTCAATAAGCACTTCCATACTGTTTAAACACTTAAATTTACTCAGGCACATATGTATGAATATAACAAATTGCAGATATCTTGTGATGAATAGAAAAGGTTCAATTCATTGGTATTTTTAATAATGTAATAATCAATAACCGTAGAACAAAAAAACTTTACAAAAAATAGGAAACTCACATTTTAATTGCATAATAAAAACTTCCAAACCAAACAGGTGCAATAATCCAGTGGACAGGAATTATGACGTAACCATAGGTCTTCATCATGATCTTCATTCGAGCCCAATTGCTGAGAGGTTTCCCCGTTTCATCTTTCGTAGGAATTATTGGCTCCTCTTCCTCCTCTTCTGCAGTAGACTTTTCATCTGTAACAGCGCCCTCACTTTTAGGAATTTCGTCTTCTGATTTTTCCTTTTGGTAACTTAATGCAGATGAATGGAATTGTAGCCTATGTAGGGGCTTGATTACTTCTGCTTTCTGGGAGTTTAAAATGTCTGTTTTATTCTGGGGTAATAGGATATGAAATGTTGCCAGATGCCTACTTTGCTGAAGTACTGGATTCCCTGTTTGACCATACAGTTGCACTACTGAAGATAATCTAGAAGCACCTGAAAAATGTTAGAGGTGAGTCATAATTTTACACAGTAATATACATACCAGAGTCAAACTGTACAAATGAAGAGATAATATGTTCTGTATTACTATGTACCTTTGGTAAAATTTTGAAAAAACAACATTTGATGAGTTAAATATTCATCAGTATTCACTCTTATAATATCAAAATGAGCATTAATACTGGTTACTGCTGGGTTTTGGGCTTGTTTCACATTTCAGAAAAAAGTGAGTCCATTTTGTACAACCCTCTTTTACATACAAAAAATAGGAATAGGAATGGAGGTCTGTACAGAAAGGACCAAAAAAGGGGGACAGGGCTCGATAAAATCCCTGCCCCTCAGTCTGGCGCAAAGAAAAAAATCACTCTGTCAAGTCCACTGCTCAAAATCATAGCCCCCAGGCAAAGACCCCAGTGAAGTCTTCTCCAAAATGATGTCATAGGCCTACATAGTAATAGCAGCTTTCAACCTAGACAATGCAGGCAAGTAGATTTGAGGGAACAGCTAACCCTACAGACAAGTTACTGTATGAGGAAAGAATTTGTTGAAGCTGGGGATGGGGGGGGGAAATAACAATAAGAAAAAAGTATGCTTGCTTTTAAGTCCTTTAAACAGAGTTACATGCAGCTATTTCTGAATAATATTGAGCACCATACTATCTACTCCTTCCTCTTATGTAAGATTAGGTTAGACATAAATTTAGGAATTGGGTTAAAGGTATAGATTGAGGAATGATTCTGCTATATTTTTTTCTTTTATACTACATGTATTTCATGCATACAGTAGCTTAGTGTCACTAAAAAACAAGATCATCAGGAAAAGGCCTAAAGATATTTAAAAATCAAGAACTGGCATGTACAGTATACACATGAGATACTGTCCATCTAAACTAAAAAATTTTCAGGGGATGAAAGCATAACTTGCTGAAAACAAGACACTTTGTTTTTCAACTATGTGTTTATAATAGTAGCTTGAATTCCTGTTACATAATTTTCCACACATGTTAATGCTCTGGGCAGCAGTGTTAAGTGTACACACAGTGGACATGGGATACATGGTGGTATTCTATAGCACTGCCCAAATTATTGGAAAGAAAACCTAAATGTGTCAGCTGTGTAAATTACGAACAACTGATGACTGCAACCATGCAAACTTGATATTTGTTGGCCATAGTGAGAAAAGCTTGATGCTGACCATTCTAAAGGCATGAATATGACAGTAAAAACTCAAACACCATACATTCAAGAGCTGCAATACTATTTCCACTGATCAAACATAACGTAAAAAGTCACATTTTCACTGCCTACAGAAGGTCTATAATGAATATCTAACCTGACCTAAGATATCCATTAACTGACACAGCTGGGCCTAATTTGGCTAGGCTTGTTACAGTCAGTAACCTGCACCATGATACACTTCAACTGTTTTGGTGCTTGTACTATTTGTAGCCACAGTGACAGTGTACATGTGCCATATCAGAAATGCATAGTTAACCAGTGAAGTAATAAAATTTTAAAGCAGAACTGTTGGATGAGCAACCACACCATGCATGCACACAGGACGATACTGTACCATACATAGTACAGTGAATTTTTCATTGCAAATGCATTTTTATATTCACACGTTCTTACAGTACAAACAATATGCATCAAAATTTGCATCAAAGTTGCACAGTTGTACCAATTGGAGATAAAACTTAAGCAACCTTACAGGTGTTATTTGTGAATTGTGATATTCTCTCACAGTTTGACAGGAAGGTCTCTTGAGGGAAGATTCAGAGTTACAACAAGTGGTTGTAAAATGAATGTACTGTAGGGCTACTTTATATGTGGATACCTTGTCTATTTTTGTAAATAGGGGAATCTATTCTCTAAAGATAGGTTGCATTTATCTGGCACTGAAGCAAATGAGTTGGGTAGGTTGGTTGCTGGGGCTGTTGGCTCTCAGTTTTCGAACTAGTTTCAAAGACAATTCCTGTCAATACTGGGGTGTCAATTGTAGTTGCAGGGATTATCAGTAACATAAGCAAAACCCTCAACTAGCATATTTTCTGGGTTCAAAGTCATATTTGCCAATGTTCCATGCATTTTTAGCAAGTTTGAGAAGTTCTTGCGGATGTTTGCTGATGCAGTTCCATTATAATTGTGTGTCTGAGACTTGTCTTCATTGTGAGGTCATCAATATTTTGGCAAGATACCATAGGGTTGAAAAAGTTGTGGTACAGTACTGTATATCCTTAATCTTTTCATGCTTATGTCAGGTCTATACAGAAAGTTAGGCCTCTCCAAGGTGACAGTGGTATATTAGTCAGTAACCATCATCAGGATATGGCTAATTTATTGAATGATTAGCTTGTTTGCCTTTAGCAAGGATTCTTCTGTAATGGGAACTTGTTGAGCTTCCAACTGCTCAATTTGCACTGATGATGTTGTTTTCTCTTTGGAACATTTTTGTAATAAACTAAGAACTTTAGACGCTAACAAGGCCAATGGGCTAAATGGAATCCATCCTGTCACTCTGCATGAATGCTCTGAGATCTTGTCAGTTCCTGTGTGCATTGCTTTTCAGAAATGTCTGGACTCCTCTGTTCCTTGGGACAAGCAGGTTGCAAATGTTACAGGTCCTTTTTTTAAGAGATCAGATCTTGCCTTGCAATTACAAGCCTGTTAGTAGTGCTGGGACCGAATAGCAAGTACTTGCTAAAAGTACACAATTGAGGAAAACCGTTTATGAAAATTGATCATGCAAATAATTGCAGAGAAGCCTTTCAATCCACTCCCTCAAATATCTTACAAATGTGACTCTCAAGATCACCTTAATCAACCTATTGTTTGCTATTTTACACAAGAAACAAACTGTTATTAAAAGTTACCAATTATAAAATTTGCGGTGTCTCAAAGAAATAAATTACTGTTGGCACCGGCCACAAGCTGGGATGAAAAGATATCAACACACAAGCAGTGCTCGTGATCATAACACAAACTCAATGAGGGACTTCTGTTGATATAAATACATGCGAGATTGCACACAAAATTTGTATTGACTGTATCGTGAGGTATGATTGGCTGGTTGATGTTACACTCGTGATCCACTACAACTAGCTCCGTGAAACACGTTTCACTTGCAATCCCACTAGATGCTGTAAATACAGTATGCTAGTTCTGCGATATTTTCTGCGTTTACCATTATTGTATTTGTTAACCGTTCACAAATACAGTAATTTGCGAGTATTCATTTTTAAAATTCGCTAATCACTCCCAGCAATGCCTGTTAGTCAAACCAGTGTAGTGTGTAGCCATGGAGTCTTTGGCCAAGGATTATGTACTTAAGTACCCTTATAGATAATAAGTAACTGAATCTGTCCAAACATGGTTTACTGCCTGACAGATGTGTAACTTCTACTTTACTGAGCTTTCTTTTCTTTAGGATGTTTCTTTTCAGTATCTCTTGATTCTGGTCACAGTGTTCATGTTATTTACCATGATTTTCACAAAGCATTTGATAAAGCTCCATTAGGTAGACTTACGGTGAAAGCGGGTCAGTTAGGTTTCAAGGTCAAATGTACTGACAAGATCATTCCTTGGCTTCATGTCACTATAGATCTCAGGTAGTTGTTGTCAATGCTAATTTCTCATCTTGGAAAGAAGTCACAAGTTGAGTATCACAGGTTTTTGTTCTTGGCCCCATTCTTTTCTTAATTTACATCAATGATATTGATAGCTCTCTCACATCTACAGGGGCAGTATTACTATGACACCTAGCTCTACAGGAAAGTAACTGATTAGAAGGATGCTTCAATGTTGCAAAAGTACTTAGGTTTTTTTCATGGTCTCCAACAGGGCAAATAATTTTTTAAAATCATAAGTTCTTCACTTTGGACCTAAAATCTTGAGCTATGATTATAACATGACTGGTAGTTTGTGTAATGTGACTTTGAAAAAAAAAAAAATGGGTGCTGTCATTACAAGTCATCTGAAGGCTTTACAGCATAAGTAGAGAGCAGCTGTTGCTGCTAGGGCAAATGAGGTGCTTGTATTGATCAAGAGGAATTTCAGTACTGTGATTTATCTAACATACATAGTGTTGAATTTGTTCAAACAGTTAGCTAGGCAACAATTTGATGATGCTGTGCAGGCTTGGAATCCCTATTTTAAGAGCAAATTCGGAGGAAGGCCACTCGATCTGCTTATTCCTGTGTAGGACCTACCACTCTCGAGTTAAGAATGATTAGGGGGAAGTGCTTCAGGATGTTTGTGCAGTTTACTTCTTTCTGGTAGGGGCTCTCTTTTTATATAATCGAAACTACTTTAAGGTTTATGCTAAATCCCAGCATTTGAAGCTATTTTTAGAAGCTTGTACAGTATGGTGTTTCTCTAGGCTTCACATTACTAGTTCAGATTCTCTCATAGACTTGTCAATGAGTGGATGGTACCGAATAGTCTAGTGGGTTGTTAATTCCACTTCAGTCCACTGCTTCAAGATAAATATTGTCAAGTTCTGTTTTGACTGAGATAGAGTCTGATTGTGCTGGGCTTTGTTGGGTTTTGGATTTGGTTAGAGTTTGTTTTGGGTTTGCACTGCAGGGCAAAATGATCTTATGGGTTTCTATAGCCCTTCTTTGGCATTGCCCCAATTTGGTTCAACTACAAATAGCGTGTTTGATTAGCCTGTGATGTCAGCTTTCGCGCTTACTCCCACCAGGCCCAAGTTAGCGACCCCACGAGTCGGTTATTTGGGGAAGTATCCCATCGTGCTTTCGGAAAACATGGCAGCTAAACAAACAACACGCATTTGTGGAAAATTTTTGAGCATGTAAATACAGTTGGGCAAACATGAAACTTCTGACTTGTGAAAAGTGGTTGATGTAGGAATGAGTTAAGTCACTCAAGTGTTATTTTTTGAGAATTTTCCAAAGGAGCATTGTTTCGAAGCAATGAATGTTCACCGTACAAGTGGATGTTGTAGTACATACCGGAGTTCGCTCTGCTACGCAGCTGTACGGGCTCTGCCATTGGCTATTGTGAACCAACTTCTCCGATAAATAAGGTAAAACGTTCGTTTATTTCACCCCACTGCGCATGACCATCGTGACCCTAGCCGGAAACTCAAGTAGGCCAGGGGAAGCAAATCGAACACACTATAAAATCGGTTGTGCTAGCATGGGTCCCTAGCCACGTGGGCATACAAGGAAATGAAAAAGTTGATGCACTTGCTAAAGAAGCCCTACAGATGGACGTCACCAATCTCTACTTGCCTCACACTGATTACCCCCTTAAGATCAATGGCTTTGTAAAATTGAAATGGCAAGAACTGTGGGATTCCTTTCCTAAAAACAAATTGTACAGAGCTAAACCAAAAGTTAGAACTGGGGGACATGGAGCCTCCAGTAAACGGAGAGACGATTTAGTTCTGACTAGGGCTCGCGGGGGTTAGCACGTTTGCCAGTAGCCTATTCACGTAACACTAGCAAAGGTTGCGCAATTGTCAAGTTAAAACAAACGCACAGATACCCATAGTGAACAGAAAACGCTAGGGGCCTGATTCCGCTACAAAAGATGAGCGACAGATCCTGTCAACCTTACCAAATTTGACTTGCTTGATGCTCAAGCAATTTTGCACCCAAGATCTACCTCCTCGATGGATTGTCGTTAGAGCCCTTTTTGTTGCCATTGTTTCCCAGATGGTTGCTCGTGGGCAAATGAAATATTTTATTTTAGAAAATCACATGCTGCAATGCAATGAATGTTTACATTCTCAATCACGTCGTTTCAATTCTTCGCACGGTGTTTTGATTCCTCCGAAATATTCCTGGAAAAGGTCCAAAATTTCCTGCATTTAAAGGTTAATTCTCAAATATTTTTACAACATCTCTTTCTTTGATGCAAATTTTCAGAGCTTCTTTTTTTTATCAAATGCTATCATTTTCTGTCCAAAACTTTTAATAGCCGAAATTTTCTAACATAATCCATATTTGATGTTTGCTTTAACAAAAAGTAGAAGCACTTCTTGGACATAGAACTACGGCGCTAGCGTGAAACTTTCAGCGCAGGCAACAGGATTTTTTGCGGTTGAAGGCACCGATTTTCCAAGCCCAAGCGTAGTAGAGGTTTTGTTTAATGTTATCTCGGAAAGTAAATTGAGTTGAAGGCCGGGAATGGCCCACTGGCAGATCCAGAGCCTTTGTTTGTTTGGGGGGGGGGGGGGTTAAACTAACCGGTGTTGTGGCCGAGTGGATAAAGGCGGTGGCATTTGAAGCGATGAAGCCTGGCAACCTGGCCGGGTCAAACTAAGGTGGGTTTTTCATCCAAGAGCAATCTACGGTTTTCCCATCTGAATTGGCTTCTCAAATTCAAAAGAGACCAAATTTGATCTAAATTGTTGACTTGGTTAGCCACCCGACGTGAAGTTGTAATTCATAAGCCACATAGGCTTCTCACACATTTGTGGTCGCTTAGCGCCGTCGTAAAACAACTGCCCTTCAAGGCCTGAATTATAATTATTATTAAACTGGTGGGTACAGTGATATGTTGAGGAGTCTAAGGGGGAGGGGTAGTCCCCTTCCCTTTGGAAAGTTTTCTTTAATTAACTGAATGCCCAAGTCAGATGCGATTTGGTGCAACAAAAGACTAAAAGTGTACAATTGTGAAGTTACTATTTTCTTCCAAAAAATTTGTTTTCCTAGGTATAACCTAATTCTCGAAAAAAAAATCAAGTATTTATAGAATAAAGCAGGATGATCTTTCTCCAAAAAAGAAAGTTGAGTGGCCAGGGAAGGGAAAGAGACGAGGTGGGCCGGTAGGAAAAGGGTTTCCAGTCCGTGGAAACTGAATTTGAGCTTTTGTGGTGAAGCTAATCGTTGTATGCAAAGAGCTTTGAGGTGTAATATCGTCTCCGACTCCTTCAATGCTGTACATGTGGTATTTACAAAATTTTGGGCAGTTTCTAAATGGTTTCATGGTGGAGGTGGTCGGGGAACTTATGGGGTTATGGATTAACTGCAGAATCTGAGCACATTCAAATCAAGTTTTTGGAGGGGAATAAAGTTGATGGTTCAAAGTTTTTTCCAGTTTATTCCACATTTAGGCACGTACATAGCCAGCCCAATCATGCATGAGGACAGCGATCCTATGATACCACAGTATGAAAAGCATGAAATCAGGCCGCCCGGATCCTGGGCAATTCCCCGAGGGAACCTAAAAATATACTGCTACACCAAAGGCGAAGTCCAGAATCTGGCAGTGATTTTACGAAATGAAGATGGTTATACTAGAACGTTTTCCCGGCTAGCAATGATGGGCTTGTCGATATGATCAGCAGGGATGCCAAGGTCTGATGATTTTTTAGAGGGTGAAAATTTTTGAAACGGCCTGTTTTACTATCTAAGCGTAGCGACACCATAATTGGCGAGGGGCGCACCAGCAATTTTTGCCAAACTGTAGTCTACCTCTCAGGACCCCGAAAATGACACTTCCCAGCCCATGTAAGGTACATCCGAACGCTATAATGTTCACTTGTGTCGGAACGACATTTTCACAAATTGTATAAGTAACGTTGCTTTTAGCCGGGGATGTTAGCGTGTAGGCCAAGTAATTTCCGATCTTGGTGGTTTTGAGAAGATTTTTTTTCTCGCATTTTGGTCCAATGAAATGAATTTTACTCTAAAAAAGCAAGAATTCATATTTCTCAGAGAAACCTATGTACAATTCGGGAGTTTTTCAAAGATGCGGGAGATTCGGACCGGTAAGCGAGTGAGCGGGAGACGACTCGAAAATGCAGGTGACACCCACGCAATGCGGGTGACTTGACAGGGCTGACAGGGCCGTCGCGACCGCGGGTGTGGGGGTGCCTCACCCCCAAAGTTCTGATCTGAAATACCAGTTGGAATTTCTGATTCCTCAGTCTAGCATATTTTTCCGACTGAGCCTATGTCAACTTTGTATC
>WURT03105870.1:0-12242 GCA_009936505.3 Holothuria glaberrima
AGAAAAACAAAAGGAATCTGAGGCAATGTGCCCACTTTACATAACAGTCTGTGACCTTGATGAGAACTGGAGGTACTGTTTGACAAAAATAAGCACTCTTTAATAGGACTGAGATATCTCGAGTTAGGAAAGGAGTATTGCTACGGGGTTTGGAGGGCACGAATTGGAAAACTTTTCTCTTTCACATGAGATCCTTGTGAAACGCCACTGGAAAATGCCTTTAAATAAGCCAATGGCAACCTGGGCTTCGTGTCGCCTGGTTAATACCAGTATTTAAAGGAGGGTGCCTGTTAGAAACAGCACTTATGCAGAATATGCTAAGTTCTCACATAATATGTGCATCAAAAATGACAGGCGAAATAAAGAGGTAGAGGTCTGAAGCGGCAGCCCCCTCCCTTCAGCCAAAAAAGTTCGTTACGATTTCAGGCAGTAACGTGCTTAAGGAGGGGGCAGGGGAGCGCGGCCCCACCCACCTCCGTGGTCAGTCGGGGGACTGTCACTCAATCGGGGATTTTTAAGAGGAAGAGATTGAAAAAACAGAGAACAGGAGAAGTACTCGAAACTTATAATTGTCAAACTGAGTCATATTATTTTGTCGCAGCTCCTAAATTTCCCTCTGGCCCACAGCACTGATCAAGTAAACTTCCTCGTCCAGCCCGTAATTCATCAGTCATGTATCGGTAGCATTTTGCGCTTGGCTCGGGTTTCGGTAGCCGGTAATAACAGTCTATATCTTCAGGGTAGGTATAGGATACAGGATGAAACAAAGCACAATTGGCGTGAAAAGTTAATGAAGACAGTGATAGTGTAAGTTCCTGTATTATGGCGTGTTAAGGATGCCAAACATCTTCAAAAACGGGTTTTCTGTGCATAAAAGTCTTACATGAAATGCTTCTAATTTCTAATCAGCTTATATTTCAGTAGCTTCCGGGGCTTCGTCCCTAAAATCTAACATGGGGTTTGCCACTGGACCCGTCCAGGGGCGCTAACGCAGGCCCATGTCCACACGCGTGCAGAGTCAATCTTCGCGCTCGTGATGCACCTTCGGTGCACTGGTGACACCTGCTCCCGTTACACCGGCCACCCCTCCATCCCAGTCGGGGCACAAGTAATTGTCCCCTCCCCCCTCCCACCTCAGTCCGAAATCCTGCAAGAGTTTCAGAGCAAAAGAGGCGTTCCATGGCAAAATTCAGGTCGAGATCATTTGCAACAAAGGATCAATTTCACTGCAAACATCTTTGGTCCCTTGTTATATATCTTCCCATACACCAGTTGCAATAATACATGTTAAATCGACGAACACATTTTTCGAAGAGTTCCGACCAGTACAGCGCGGCTATAGCTATTCCAGCTGTTGAAAGATGAGTTTGTCTTCAGGAAAGGTCAACTGATCTTTCTTTATTCTCGACGAGTTTATGTGTCTATTCATACCGTTATATCAGCAGTATAAAATGGGGCAGGCATTTTAATCATGCCAGGAAATCAAATGTCATTGTAATTTTATTTCCATATTTGAAATATGCCTTACAAGGCAATCTATATTCAACTGTACAAGAAATCATAATCAGGCAACCAACACGTTTTTTTCGCCATGTATTCTCGAAGAATGATTCTTTTTCGAAATTCCAGAAGTCAAAGGACGTAAAATCCACAAAAGTAACCCCTAGAGTGGTTACGTCCCCTGAAGGGACGTGACGGAAAGTGACTATAGGCTATATGTAAACGGTGGAATCCAATTTCATGATAACCTTACGTCATATGATCAGAGTACCGGGATTCTTTCTTCCGAGGTGAAGAGCAGATACGAGAGCAAAAGGAATTAAGCTAGAAAAATTTGAACAAGCAGGCACTTAGCTAAGGAACGGGGGTTATAGTTAGGGGTCCTCATAACCCATAACTCAGCTGCAAGTAATGTCCTAAAATACAACTTCTGTGGCTTTCCCCCTGTCCTCCGCAGGGAGATTGTCCCTAAATCCCATTTGTGGCCATGAGGCGGGCCTTTGTCCACGCGCCCATAGGAGAGGCTTGACGGTCCGACGGTGCCCTGGTGTCATTAGGATAGTGTGGTCTGAAACCCCATCAAAGACAATACCCTGCATGTCTACGGGTCTGTGAACGAGAAAACCTGACAGCAAATATTAGAACATGATAAACAAAAAATGACTTACTTATTCAGTGGTGTGCCGACACAGTGCCGCATTTTTTTGAAAGTCAAAGAGACCCCCCCCCCCCAAAAAAAGTGATCATTTCAGCAAAGGCTGAGAAACCCTCCTGCAGTAAAGCTATGCAGAAGATGTTTGCGAGGAAAAGCTCGTATTAAATTTTTGGGATGGCGGGATGAATGATCACAAAAACTTAAAATCATCCAAATAACTAAGAGGAGATTATAGCCTTACGGAAATCTTACCTCTAGAAGGAAGAATATAATTCAAGGTTATCGGAACCGGGGGACCTGGGCTGTAGGCCCCAAATTATTTTCAGGATTTTTGTGTATGTACAAATGTCCAAACTCGTAAAAATGTCGAACTCTGGATAAAATAGTTCAGCGGAACTTACGTAGGCTACTGCAATTGTGCCTCTTCATAAATTTGACTACAATTAGTGCTATAA
Source organism: Holothuria glaberrima (assembly GCA_009936505.3). Classification (NCBI taxonomy): domain Eukaryota; kingdom Metazoa; phylum Echinodermata; class Holothuroidea; order Aspidochirotida; family Holothuriidae; genus Holothuria; species Holothuria glaberrima. Next base: position 2,611 of record WURT03105870.1, read on the forward strand.
CTGTTGAAATGACTTCTACCTCCGTTGTCACGGCAACCTAGGCTCATTTGAAGATGTTTATTCCCAAATTCACTTTCATAGTCAAATCAAAGAGAATTGAAGCACTCTTACATAATGATACAAAGTACATCAGAAAGTTAAATGATTCAAAATATCAAATTTAACAGACAGGTGATTTGATCGAAGAGTGACTTTGAGCTCGTCGACCTCTTAATATGACATTACATACCATTCTGTCCATCATAACGACACCAGAGAACAGCCAACAAGATGGGAATATCTAGTGCTCCCCGCTGGTAGGTTCAAACTCCTGGTGTGCTGTTCTGACACAAGAAATTTATCGCTAACTCTGCTTCCCGCCGCTTCAGGGACTGATGTATGCATGATATATAGTGTCGTCTCGTAGAACCAAGTCGCTTCATACCTAGGCTAATATCCAAATGTTCAGTCTGCTCAATTTCGGTGATTGGTCCATGATTCACTTTTGAGCTTGATATGACTACAGCCTAATAAGGATTCCACTACATTATTTGTCGCTAAGCTTCGTAAAATTGCTGCTCAGTGACCATTCAGAAAGGTACCTAAAATGGTTGTAGAAACATTCCATTCTAGGCGGAGCACTATTGACGAACGAGACACCCACCCCGCACCCTTTTCAGGCACCTTAGCACATCACTACGTAGGCCTATGTGGGTTATATACTAATCTTGTAAAGGTTGCCCTTTCTCTCATTCTTATACCTGTTTGTTGTTGCAAAAGCAACTAAACTGAATCGTTACTTCTGTTAGGTTTTTAAGTCCAAACACCTCTTTATATAGGCCTACAGCTGAGGGCTGCAGCCACCCAGATATCTTCCTTAAAATCCGGGCAATATACTGCTATTTTTCGGACACTGTAGATGATCTCAATTACAATATTAGTAGATATGAGCTGCATTTTTCGGGCAAGTCACAACAGCCCCCCCCCAAAAAAAAAATCAAATTATGCTCCTGCGCCTATGTAAGTGAGTGAAATCTGCCCCCACAATCTATGTTGCGGTAACCCAACGTGTTTCGAAGTTTCAACATTGATATGGGGACAAGTCCGTAACCGGAGGAGGGGGGGGAAGCCCATGGAAAAATTCACCCCCTAGAAGACCAATTTCCCCCTCCCCCTCAGTACTTTGGCTAGGGACCTGTACTGGGAGCAGGGTTTGTTTCATGTACTTTTTCTATAGGGCTGTAGTCTATACACTGATATTAGCTAGTATCTATACATGCGATAAAGGCGGTATCAAGCATTCAAGGGTGATGGGTGCATATTAGGCTTACATGGCCAAGAGATGAATTACAACTTTTCCGTTAAAATTCAACATTTTAGCTCAAGTAGGGACTATGTTGATTTGGTAGGTCAGTAAAGGTGGAACTAATCGGTAAATTGTTCTTTGAACTTTGACCTTCTGACCGGAAATCGAGTCCCCTCATTCTAATTCCCATTGTCTAAATTACCCCAACCTTTATAAGCTACTTTTTCAAAACTCCCCTCGACTCTCTGGCGAAGAGACAAGGACGAAACCAAAACAATACTCCCGAAGGAGTTCTGTTCCCTCAAGAAGCTACGTCCCCAAGGGACAACTTCAACTTAACATGACCAAGTTAATGACCTGACGTGCGATGTCCCGTTCTAGACTGGTTGAAAAGAACAGGCTACTCCAGGGAGCTCCGCCGTCGTGATCACGGACACTCCTGCGCCAGATAAGTAGATATAGAAGCCCCAAGGGTTCTCTGCTTATATTATCACATACAGTACTGCGCAGAGAAAAGATCTCTGTGATTACATGCACTCCTGCGCCACGCTGATTATCCCAACCTTTATAAACTCGACCGTTTTTGTGTAATCAGATAAGTTTTGGATCTCCTTTATTTTAGAAGATCAAATAATATTTAAGACAAGCACATCTCATATCACACATGAGTGTGGAAAGTCCCCTTTTACGATTGAAGTGCCATAGAGTGAATCGAATTTACCATCTATGGAAAAGAGAGTTGCAAATAAAGCCACTGTTTAGAAAAGTTTGGACCTTAGTTCCAAGGAGCAAGGTCCTGATGTGACCGATTCAAAAAAGCCCCACAACACATTATGCCACAGCAGATGATTTTATGCATTTAGAATGTCTTAAAGTAATACACAGCCTAGGGTGGGTGTACGTGTTTCAAATGACAATACAATAGCAATTTATTTCGGCGCCAGAACCGAACGAACCCGTAACCAGTTGCTCAAGTCACACTCGTTGTCAGACATGCTATTGAAGGAGCAGAGATAGCTTCCAGGGAGCATTTTTCAGGACCTTGCAATGAGACATGGTAAAAAGGACCGTCCCTGGCCCCTTGACTTCGGGCCTCGCGCAAGGTTGCGGTAACTAAGTTTGTGTTAGGAAGGGTACCTCCACGGATACACCTTGGACGTTCATCAGACATGTTTACTGAAATTATAGCTCTAAGTCTTGGGTATTTACAAAGTGTTGAGGGCATCACCCCAAATCTCCTCCCCTAGCCGTAGGTAGACCTACTGACCCACCCCATTAGCCCCAATACAAAGAATGAGTTGGTGTGCATGGGCTTGAGTCTCGAACTGTGAGCATATGGTTACCATTTCAACGTCCAATCTACCAATAAGGGCTTCAGTCGAGGAGAGTTTTCCTGCTCGAAGTCCTACGTACTTTTTGAGAGGTATCATTTTAATAATCAATTAAGTTGTGTGGTTAGTGATAAAAGGTACATTGCGTAATACTCTCATATACCCCTTGATGTTGCTTGCTCTAGCGTATTCAACCCTCGACTTTTATCCGTAGTTCTCTACTCTCTAGTAAACAACTCGATTCCTCTCCCACAGTTCCATTGATATTTCTTCCGTTATCTTGTTTGCCTTATGTCGCTAAATCAAATTTACCCAAAAAACAAGACTTAGGTGAGTGTTTGCGCAGGGGTCGTATGCAGAAATGACATAGTGTATTGAAGCCTACATGTTATGCCTACCCTTGTCGAGGTGTGGTCAATCGGTTTGTGTATACTTTTTTTATATGCCAGGCAACCAATAGGAGGCATTTCCCGCGAATCTCCCAACAGATCAACCCGTCCCGTACTACCATAGTGCCCTGGTCTGTCATTGTAAAGTTGCAAGCTAACCTTCTTACGTATTTTCTCCTCGGTAACCCTTCTGTGATGCAGTCAAATTTATTTTCTGATTTTATGGATACCTGATCGTGGAGCTAATGGATTTACAATAAATATTAGTACCCGCTTGTTCTGGGATTATACTCGTAAACACGTATAACTGGTGTTTTTGGCCAGTTTTGTGCAGCCGTTCAATTGAGTAGTTCTATAACTCGGCAAACTTGATGATTACTTTGGATCTCAACAACGAAGGTTGTTTGGTGTATTGAGCAACAAATTTAAGCATGATTGTAAGAATGTTGAGGTACTGATCATCATTAATAATAAGAGTAACGAGAAAGAAATAGGAAGTGTAATTACAGACATTTACAGAAAGAATTCAATATGGAACGAAGTATAGAAATCCTTTGTCTAGTAGTATTCATCATAGCAAACTTCATCCACATATCTAACGCTTCGTGTGCTGACGGAGGGCCCGATGGTGGGCCCCTTTGTTGTCTAGGAAAGGACAACGACTGTACGGCTGAAGGCTACCAAATCTTTGCAAGGAGTTACGGGACGTGTTACTGTGACACGGCTTGTGTCAACACTAGAGACTGTTGTACAGATTTCGACCAGGCTTGTCCGGGTAAGTTAGCTTGATAGGTTGTATATGATGTTTATTTCTTTGCCGTCTAACAGAAGGAAATCGCGAGGAGGGTAGGGCGAGGGCTAACAACTCCCTGCAAGAAACCGCTATAAGCAGTACCATTGACTTTTTCCATGTTAATATGTACCTAAAATCGACAAGGGTTGGTAAGGTCATCGGAGAATGGAGAAGTTGTTTGGGAATATTGTAAGGTTTGCAGGCTATATTCAAGCTCTTTACAGATCTTTAGAACATCACTTGACTATGTGCTGGGGGACTCACAGCAAGATGTTCAGCTTCTAGTTACACACAGTAGGTTATAGAGGAAGTCCCGCTGTCCTGGGAATTTTGATTCCGCAAATTATTGCCGGGCAGTTGTGCGAAACGAAAGTCATCCTCCAATACACATCATGAAAACTTGACGATAAAGATTAAAGGATTAAATTCTTGATGTAGAATGATTGACGTCTGAATTGAGAGCACGTAGGCTAATCCTATTTTTATCTGCAATCCAGTAATGTCAGAACGTCACTAAGCTTAGGAGGGGGGGGGGGCTGAATTATTTATTAAACTCCAAATTTTTTGCCGGTTTCTAACGTAATTTTGGACGTTGTAAGGCTAAAAAAGTTTATGCAATGGGCCTTGAAGGTCCATCGGTAGCGTCCGAGTCCGTCACTGAAATTTAATTTGGGGTAGCCTATGATAAAAATGGGCCCTGGAGGCATTATCACATTGCCCCGCAATATTGAAAACCTGCATAGCTTAGGCTAGTCGAAATGAGGAGAGGGCTAATTATGTCTCCTCATCTGGAGTTAAAGCACCGGAGATGACGTCCGAACTCATCAAGGAACATATTTCGTGGGTACAAAAAAACGCCATATCTCCGTGGGAGGACTGTCATCGTAACCAAAGGCTATCGTGTGGGCTTTCAAGCTCAAAGGTGGCGATTTGTTCTCAATATAGGGGGGCATGACCCCATTTTCAAAAAAATAATTGTGCGAAAAATCAAAGTCAACGGGCGATTTCTCAATTATTAGGGGACATGTCCCCTCCCCCAATCGCCGCCCATAATGTAGCTGTTCTATTTTGCCATGGAAACAATTTTCCTTTCTTGCAGTCAAGGTTATTACACTTTGTAAAAAATCCAGTCGTTTCGTTGTACAAAAGGGCACCCAAATGTCAACGATCATGTTGATAAAAATAATATTTTTCTTATTTGTTCGTAAGTTTATTCGAAATCAAAGAAGACATTTGAGCTGCGTGTCAAATATCAAATATAGCCACGGGCCTTACGTCCCAGGTTTAAATGGCCGGGTCGCAGGGCCAACTGTTTCCATTGTGTTGCTTTTAGTGTAGTAGACAAGCAGATGAGAATAGGTTAGGCGATATTCACCGAACATGGGAATTTGCACCTTCCAGGAATTAGGGGAACTACGTCAATTATAAGTCTCGGGATATTTTGTTTCTGAAATCAATGCCTTGGCTAAGTATATAGCAGAGGTCTAAGAAGCAATGACTCAAGAATAGTAATTCTTTTGGTATAAAGGTGAAGGATAAAGGGCCAAGTACAATAGCCAAAGCTCCCTATTCTGACAATTGGTAGATCGTTTAATCAATTCGCACATATCAGTCTATCCAGGAATGTTATCATGTCTATTAAGTTTTCAAACGGCCACTTCATATGGCGTTGTCATGACAACATCGGCAGAAGGTTAAAGAAATTTCGTGCCAAAAGGATATGCACTTTTTTACATCGTGGCGTATCTATTTGATGTCATATTTATTCACTCTGAAAAATAAGATCACCTCAGTCATGGACATGTTGTTGCTAGCTGGGCAACACACTATAGTTTACCAACTCTGACAAAACTACCCCAGGGATGAAGGGAAGATGGGGGTATGTAGGAAAGATCCGAATGCACGAGTTTTCATGTCATGTTGTCTCACTAGTTTCTTGTGATTCATAAGTAAACCAACCTACATTTCTTCTTGTCCTCCTAGGATAGGCCTATACGTGGGTGATTGGGTTCACATCTCCGACGTACGTTACATAAGGTCATTAAGCCGCGATTTGAAAGTCACGTGACAAAACAAATATTCTTTATTGTCGATCTCTCCAGTTGTTGTTTTCTTGTAATCTTGAAAAAGTAAATCACCAACTTTGAGCGAAGTTCAACCTAATCAAAACAATTACTCACTTGTTTTTCAACTGTTTATAACTGTCATTTTGTAGGATATACGGTATGTCATGGGGTCTATGTTAGTCTTTATCCGAATCTTGTAATGAGATACATTCGATCGGTAGGATGCATTGGTTTCTATCAACAAATTATACCATACGTTTTACTAGTACACTGACTTACCATCAGAGTCCAAGCTTAGGCATGGAGCTGTAACACAGGCTAGCATTCTGATGGACATTTCATCGTAGAACCTGCTGACGTTTCCCTTTATATGATCTTTAATATCAGATTCAAATTAGCTGTACATTCGACAGCTTGCTCTCTGAGAGTAATCAACCATTAAATTAAGTAAATTAAAGGCAAACTCTCGATTATCATTCCAGATACAGAATTTGGGCAACCGTATTCACAATTTTTATATCCCAGCCGCAATCTGATAAAACATTTAAAGTTTGCCCTCTAATATGAACAACTCCGATTGGTCAATGATTTGTGCAGATCAGTGAAATGTGAGATACGTAGAGTAGCCTACATCAATAAACAAGCAAATAGAACAGTGCATTCAGATTACAATGGCGTATTTAGTCACACAGTAGGGTACTCAGCAGAATGCCATAACCTTGAGCACTTTGTCTACAGGTACTGCATATGATTAATTATTATAAGGGGCTTATGGTAAACTTAAAATCAGTGGCGGATCTACGGCGCAGCGCAACAGGCGAGCGCCCCGTATTGGCGTCACGAGTGAAAAAAGCTGAGGCCAAAAAAAGAAAAAAGAAAGAAAATGCTTCAAAATGTGTTCAGTATAACACCATTTTGCATTTCCGCCCTCTTCCAAAACCAAACACTTCCAAAGGGGAGTAGGACACCCCCAGGCAATCAAACCTTGCGCCCCCTGTATTGAAAATTCCTGGATACGCCCCTTAAGTCTTTGTTGTAAAAACTTAAAAGTCTGGGACACGGACTCAGTTGGACGAAAAAAACCGGTTGAGCAATGATTTTACACACCCCCATTCTCCATCCCTCCATCTTACTTACTTAAAAGGGATGAAGCTATCCGCCCAGAAGGTGAACAGACTCCGTGGGAGAAACTTGTAACAAAATGGTGTACCAGTGTTTGGATCTTCGACGGATCGAAAACTTTGATCTTTTCAAAATCCAGACTGCACATGGAGAGCATGCAGTTGCATGATCTAGGAACATCGACCGACACAAACTCTCTCCCACCATGCCGAACAGTCCCCAGGAAGTTCCCATGTACATGGATCATAGGTGTAAAATGGGAATGTGTGAAGCTCCCTGCTGGGAAAGGTATTCGTGAAGGAATTTTGGCAATTGGACAGGTGTTTACTACCAAGCATTTATTTTGTAAATGAAACCATGTAAAAAAATTCAGAAATTTGATTTGCTTCCTGGAGAATGAACATTTTCCAGCCCTGTTCCATGTAATCTACACGACAGTGTCATACAGGTAGCTGTGCGACTTTTTACCCTTTTATATTCAAGTTACACTACTTTCAAAGAATTCCTTTAGGGTTATCTCACTACAGGAGAAACCTGAAAATACCCTTTACAAGAGTAGCAACACCGAAAGAATACAGGACAAAACGAGTTAACACCTCCCTGCTCAGACAGCTCACAGTGTTCTGTTGCTACTTTCATGTTTTGTTCCGACAAGTAATTCAATTGCTGAACAGCATTCCAGTAATGTTGTTTGAATGAGGGAATCCATTTCTTTAACATCTCATTGTTTATAAGCATTCCAGTTTCGCAATGGTCCGTGAAAGGTTTCTAAACATGGCCCTCAATGTATTATTTGGAATCACTGAAACCATCAATCCACGACGCTCCGTGACACTATAATATTGGACCAAAATGTAATGTTTCGTCATCATGTCATTTACATTTACAAAAGCTCTGAGGACTTAGGCAGCATGACCACAGTTGGGTCTTTGTGGATGTAACAACCTGTTATGAGTGGACGACAGTGTTGCAATGCACTTATATGTATAATCGGGTTCGTTGAACTGCTCCTTGAATAATCGAAACTTGATGCAGGACGTATGTAATTGGTGTAAATCGGGGACATGAGCGTTTTTTTTTCTTTTGGCAAGTGTGGATACACCTGCAAGTGGGGATATCCCCAATTGCCAAATGCAAAATTTGCCATGAAAATGGATCTTGCCACTTTCAAAGATGTGTCTCAGTAAGTTTGAGCATGGAAGTACTACCTCGGAGGTTTGAGCATTTTTGACGTTTTGCCCATTTTACATGTTGCGAACCTATCATTAGAAAACACATCATGGGTTGGTGCATGAGAGTGTGTTTGTGTGTATCCGTGTAGTACGTGTAAATCGGGGACATGAGCTTTTTTCCCTAGTCAAGTGTGGATACACTCCAAGTGGGGATATACACATTTTCACTGTTAAAAACATGTCTCCGATTGACGCCAATTACATGTATGTGTGGCTACGAAACGCTTTTTTACAATCCCCTTCATGTAGCCGTATTTGATATAAGGACTACCATAACATCATATAATGTAATGTAGCCTTCAAGAAAATAACAGACGTACGGCGTACAGGGGAACGCTGAAGTAATTTTTGATGGTTGAAATATTGTTACATCGTGGGATCAAGAACTTTGTCACTGTGAATGCAAACATTTGGTTGGAGAGGAGTGTTTGGCGGGAAGGGGAGGAGGGAGGGGTACTATACGCGGTACCTTACTTCAACCGAAGTGTAATTTCATTGTCATTCACGAAAACCTACAATACTCTCCAAAACAAATGAAAAAAATCTCAGCCCCAAACCCATTCCCTTCTTTCAATGTTGAAGGGGACAGGGGTTTGCTTCATTAACTTTCGCTGGGAATTGTAAGTGTTGTAATGCAGTATGTAATTAAATCGTACACGCAGCGTGAGTCTGACTGTCTTGAACACCTCTGATTTATGATTGGGTTCGCTTATTTGCACCTTGTAACGGATTTGAAGCCCGCAGCTTTTCCCGTTTCCAGGGGCAGCGTTTATATTTGGAGGACTCCTTTAGTATCGTCTGTGATCATACCTTTGAACGAAATGGGGGAGGATATAATTAAAGTCATATGTGTACGGGGCTACTGTTTATTTGGGGTGCAGAACTTCTGGAAAATGACATTTTTTGCACGAAAAGAGCAAAATTTCTGTACAAATGGGGGTTGGAGATGGGGAGGGGGCTAGGAAGCTGTCACCTCGTACAATTAATTATGGTCGAATGAAAGCCTATAGCTTATTCCGCTGACGGAACTGCCCGTCAACAAACCTAAAATTTCAAGAAAATAAATGTTGATAGCCTAAGCTCAGCTTGAGTTAGCCCATTCAGATTGCTTCTGCATTAGTTGTCAGTGACGTACGCTATTCGGCTTCTCTTCTCTTTGCATGAATTTGTATGTTCGGAGAAACAACTATTTCATTGCAAACAGATGAAATTCAAATTTTTGAAGGAGATAAGCAAGATGAGCCGTGATTCCCCCTGTCAGAGGCTTTGCTCTTCTCTTTCCCCCTCCCTACCGGTGAAAGAGACTATGTCGCCACGGTATAGCCTTTTAATCTCGCAACAGACCGCGTGTTTGGTCTAGTGGTAGAGCATCCGCCTCTCACGCGGGAGGCCCGGGTTCGATTCCCAGGTCGAG
>WURT03105892.1:0-12242 GCA_009936505.3 Holothuria glaberrima
GGGTTAGGGGTGGGGTTAGGGTTAGGGTTAAAAAAATTGAAATTTTAGTGTACAAGTCAATGTAACTGTCGCCCTAATGCAGTATCCACGATATCATCACCATCACCATCACCATCACCATCACCATCACCATCATTATTGTCTTTGTCGTCATCATCATTATTGTCTTTGTCGTTGACGTTGTCGTTGTCATTATCATTATTATTATCATTCATGTTGGTATGTATTTTACTCTGATCTCGGAGTCCTACCCGGACTCAGGGAGATCGTGTATCCTTTTGAAGATATGGGCAGTGCCTAGTAGTGCTGTCGTTGTGAGTTGATGTACTTTATGTTTGCCAGGGATTTGTTGTAGGTGTCTCTGAAAGTTGTTGGTGGTTGCTCCGAGTGCTCCGATTACTATGGGAATGACTTTCGCCTTGATGTCCCACAGCCTCTGCATTTCCAGTTGCAGGTCTTGGTACTTGTCTATCTTTTCATTTTCTTTCTCGACTATGTGTGAGTCGTTAGGTATTGCCACATCTATTATCAGTCCTTCCTGTCTTTCTTTGTCTATGATTACCAGGTCCGGTCTGCGAGCTGTTATTACTCTGTCTGTCCTAACTGCGAAATTCCATAGGATCTTAGTCTTGTTTTCTTGGGTTGGGTTTGTGTAGCCATGTGTTCCTTGCCGTTGGGATTCCGTATTGCTGACATACTTCGTGATGTACTGCGGCTGCTACTTTGTTGTGTCTTGTCTTATAGAGGCTTCCGGCTATCTTGGGGTAGGCTGTGGTTATGTGGGCAACCGTCTCATCTTTTTCTCTGCACATTCTACACTTGGGATCGTTCATCGTGTGAAGTACCCTTGTCTTGTGCATTTTGTGTTTAGAGCCTGGTCTTGCGCAGCTGTCAGTAGCGCTTCTGTTTCAATCTTCAGCCCCGTGCGTCTTTTCAGCCATCTCTAAGTGTTTCCACTGCAATGGATGTCACCTTCGGGACTTGTCGTTTGTATTGCCCATGCAACTGTTTGTTGGACCACTTGCTGATATACTCGATCTTCCATTCCGCCAATTCCTCCTTCTTAGATTTGTTCCCGGTTTTCGCCTTGTGTTTCCAAACTGCCTCTATTTGTGGGTCTGTGTCTTTTGTTGTTGTGATGTTTTCCTGAAGTCCGGCTTATTGGAATCTTACTGTGGCCGTGACTTCCTTCATACCTCTTCCGCCCTCCTTTCGTGGCAGGTATAGTCGGTGTGTGTCAGCTCTAGGGTGGAGTCCTCGGTACATGTTCATTGTCTTGTGTGTCAGTCTGGCCAACTGCTCAAACAGGGTTTCAGCAAGGAATCACCAAGCCTTTGGGCTTTCTGGTAAATTATCCACTTGGCAATACTTTGTATATCATTACGTATGTTTGGACAGTGGCGGATCCCGGCGGTAACACAATGGCGTTTACCCCTGCATTTCATGGGTCGAGGTAAAATTGCGTTATGTAATGTCAAAATTAAACTTGCGACAAAACTTCTTAATGAAGATAAAGCAAAAATCCCAGTGGAATACTGCTATAGGGTTTGCACCTGCCAAACTCACAGTTTAGACACTACAGGTGGTCGAAATAGAAGCTTCGCTGCCATACCGCGTTCATACCAGTGAACTGGTATTTGGTTGGGATACATCATAGGCTTAGAAAGCTGTTCGAGATGAGGGGGGGGGGGGCTGAACGTTGTTTTGGACCGCCTTCCTGGAGGAGGGGTCTAATGGAGGGGTTTTCCACTCCCCTTTGGAATTTTTTTTTTGATATTTGAGGGTCCTTGGATGCAATTTGGTGCAACAAATTTGGTAAATTTTAAGAAAAATTACCTCAAAGTTTTTACATTTTTTTACAGAGGAAACATATAAGGGATTTTCGTCCTTGGATTGAGGAGGCGGGAGGATACTTTTAATGTATTTAAACTTTACTTAAAAGAGGATAAGTTGGTAAGCTTAGGCTTATCTTCCCCGAGGCCCTCACGACGTAAAACAAAAATTTACATATATATATATATATATATGAAAATAAAAAAATAAAGGCAGCTGATAAACGATTGAAATCTTAAAAACTTAAAAAAAGTGAAGACATAAAAATTAAGAAATGAAACATGACGAAACTTAAATATTAAAACTCTAGAGGCAACTACTAGGCTAAAATGAATACATGAAAGATAAAACAAACACATAACTAAGTTAAACCAGAGAGTTGTTATTTAGGAGATAAAACGACAGCTCTGTTCCTTATACCCACCTTGTTGCCGCCAAGGTCACTTGCTTTATATAGCACTTGAAGATACAGCCTATGGGCTTAAAGCTACTTTAAGTCTTTAACAAAGGTGCCTGTCGTCTGCTACGTTGAAATGAAATGTCAACAACTTTTGTCTACATTACAGCATTGCCAGTCGCTTTCCTTGAAAATTAAATTGCAGGTCCTAACGCGATCCAAGGCTTAAAACAATAGACTAGTTAAATTTTATGTAACATCTTAATCATGCACTATCATTCGGAAATTGCGAAAGTTTGCGGAAATTAATATAATCTTAAAAAAATTATAGTCATTTACGCATTGTGCCAGTGTAAGACCTTCTTATAAGTTAGTCTTTCTAGAATCGCTAGGAATTAGCAATCGTTTTGATTTATTCAACAGTGTTTCTTACGTGACTGTCGGTAAAACCTTCGGATCAAAGCATTTTTCCTCCCAATCTTATTCATACGGTATAAGTAGGTGTATATATGGTTTCCTTGGGTGTCATGTACCGTATCAATTGAAAAGGATCAGACAAAAGAAGTAGTTAGCTTAAGCTCTAATAATCTCTCATGAATTGAAACTATGCAAACGATGAGGTTGATCTTATCAGATTACCATAAATTAAAGTTTCCCATGTATCTACTTCTAAATAGCAACTCCCTGGTTAAACTGATAAGATACATACACCACAAATGACACTTGAGTAAAACTTAAAATTACTTACCTACGGAGCCTTCCTGACCAAGGGAGGTATCGTTCCATTGTTCAGCACCCAAATAAGAGACTTTTCTTGAGAGTTTCTGTTCTACCTCTGTGCATATAGAGGGGAGATGTGGAGGACGACTCAGAAAGTGTGTATTGGAACATTTGCGTCATATGGGAAGGTGTTAGACCATTGGGGGACTTGCAGACCATTTGAAGCCTTCTGTGCGTCAGCTGATCTTTAAAAGTGTTCCAGTCAAGTGTTTTGAACAATTGGATGACCTTTCATTGTATGATGCGTCTAGTAGTACCCTGACAGGCCTTTTTAAAATCTTTTTAATTCTATTGATGTTTTCCTTCATGAAGACCATACCAAGCTGCAATAACAGAGAACGGGCATTACATAACTACTATAGTATAATACTGTTGGGGGCATTTCTATAAATTGTTAAATTCGTCTTAACATGGCTGATCTTGAGCTTAAATAGAAAATGCAGTCACCCCAATCAAAGTTAGTAGGCCCCGTCATTCTAGTTCATGAATGGCGGATTTTGATCACGGGACAATACTTTTGTTAGTGAATTGTCAAATTCAAGGAGAATTTCTTCCCTACTTTACCTATTGTTTGTAATAGTTATGTTCAAAACGTCTTCAGAGGTGCTTGAAATGCAATAAAATAGATTTGCAAGCGTTTTCTGATTTTTTTAAGCAAATTTTGGGGCGACTGCCTATTGCCTTTAAAAGTTTTACAAACTTAATCAAACTTGACTATGCAGGTCAAGTTTGATACCACCATAACTCTAGTAAGTTTTAAACGTGTGAGTGTTGAAGTCTTATTCCGTTCATATACACACTTAAAGGGTTCTCAGATAAATTATTTACCACATGTCTTTTACATAAATGCATACTTCTATTTTTCTCAGAGTTAATTGCCATTTTTGGACTGGGGGCTTTAGCGCCCTTGACCCGCTTCCCACGCCTATGAGATATATCACTTTAAAGTGAGGTTTGTACCACCAAGGTCACTCAGTAATCCATGGCTTGTATCTTCCTTGACATTCCTATAAGAAATACAGAGGATCAGGAAGTTAACACACAAGAAATTTGTCGTCTGCTACATATCATTGACATTCTTCAGGGAAACAAAAAATTATGGCATCTTTCCACGCTCGGCGACGAGCATGACAGTTAGCCTGTTTTATGTCGGAATATGAACAAGAATCTGTATATGGTTACTTCAGGAAACTTCCGAAAACTTTTCGTATTGCTATAACAAATGTTAGACTTCTACCTCGTCAACTCATTTGCATACGGTTTGTTGTAAAGAAAGAGGCTAACTGTATTCTTTTATTTCAAGTAAATAGTCGTTTCGAGTTTAATATTTCCTGCTCTAAACGTGTTGGCCCCGCAAACTTACACATCAAAGTGTCGTTATGCGCAGGCCACATGTTAAAGGATTACGTGACTTGAATGATGTTGCGAAGTGAACAGTATCAAACTGGGGCCACCAAACAAAGAAAAAAATCCCCTTGCGCCCGATAAATGGCGTATCATCGAAAATCTCTCTCGATTTGGTGGGTCTTAAAATATTAAGATGTATCTCCATCCAAATAACAGCTCCCTGTTTATACTATAATTTCTGGATAGGTCACTTTTATGCTACAAATAAAGCTAGTGTGCATTTTACTGGTTCTGGTCTATGAAACAACAATGTATTTCATTTAATGTTATGACCAAGTTGCTTATAAATAGCTCAGAAGATAAGGATAAAGACCCCAATGAGGGTTCTATTCGGTGCGGTTCCACTATACTCATACAACATGCCAACTAAATATGGTAGTTGTGTGTAGCTAGTCTAGCTTGTTCGTATTAGAAACAACTTACGATGAAAATAATTGTACTTTCGATTTCTAAAATGATATATTAACTTGTTATTTTTCGGCTCATTCTCGGAAATCTGGGCACACACTTGCACCCATAACTACTTGACTGATATCACTGTTGTAAAGCCTTTTGAAAATCCTACCATCATCTATACTCCCATTCACAATGCCACTGCACCACTGAAAACAACCATCCGTTAGTCCCCCCCCCCCGAAAAACTGAAAAAAGAATAGTATGAAATTGTGATTTGTGGTCAGTTCAGTGTGAATCAAATGACATGAAATTGTTCTTCATTGTAATAGCCACAATTGATTAATAACTTAGAGCTTTCAAGGGTCAGTAACCTGGTCCCTCATGCACTGGGGTGCTCCTCCTGGTGAACCCCACCAGGGGCCGTAAAGTGGACCTCTTGACCCGACACCCCCACTTTAATACACCCCTCCCATACCCACCTCCTCTCACGGGCAAAGAATCTTCAACACGAAATCTGCTGTTATATTACCTTACCTAGAATGAATCATGGGTCCACCACTTAAAATTTCATGCATGTATTGAGCTTTGGGTATGGACTTACCAATACTTCTCCAATGCGGATTTACCAGCCCTAAGTTATAAGGGATAGCCTCGCAACTTCAAACCAAGCCCCTGTTTTTCATCAATTTTTGAATACATTTCCGAAATTTTTTTTATCTTTCCTTCCACGGGTAGATTCCTAAAGGCGGACTATGGACTACCAGGCAAACCACTCCACATTTGATGTTATTTTTCACTTTGATGATTGTACTTTGGGGGTTTGCCGACGAATCTGTTACCGTACCACTCGATGTTAGTTCAAGACATTACAATTGCAATGAAGTCTGTGAGTACGACAGCTGGTATGATAGAGCCCACTGTGAAGAGAGGCATCTCAACCAGGTTCCCTTCTCGACAGGTTGTACAGAGGCAGTTATGCTAGAAATACAAGAAAATTACATAGAACGACTCACGGTCGAATGCTTGACTGGGTACAAGAAAGTTAAGACACTAGACGTTTCAAGAAATAACATATCGATAATTGATTCTGGGACGTTCCTGGGTGTACCTCGTTTACGCAATCTGTTAGCATCTCACAATCAACTGAATGAGCTTCTAAACGGAACTTTTACAGGCCCTGAATATCATCTGGAGAGAATTTATCTCAATCACAATGAACTGAGATACATTGATGAAGATGCTTTCAAATATCTCAGACAAGTCATACTCTTACATTTAACTTTTAATTATATTGAGACACTACATCCACGAGTATTCCTTAAGATGTCCAAGTTACGATACCTCCATCTTGGCAAAAATAAATTGAAGTTTATTCACCACGGCGCCTTTCATCGTCTAAATAACCTAGAGAGCATTGACCTAAGCCATAACAAACTTCGATGGATACCCGATGGTTTGTTTCATGGTTTAAGATCGTTGAGAGAAGTGACTTTATCGGGAAATGATATCGTGAGCCTACCTGTTCCTAGAGGTCACGTGAGATACGAGTTGTTTGATGTTGCCAGGAACAATCTGAATCAGTCTGATAACATCCTCCCGTATTTGCAGATTAGTGATAGACTCTATATTGATGGAAATCCATTCATTTGTGACTGTGACTTTTTGCTGGTACAACAATGGTACCAGAATAAAACACAAATTAAACGACAACATTACGAAGTCCGCAATCCGATAATGTGTGAGGAATATTCTATCGATGATGACATACCATTGTCATGTGACCTCACTTACCCTCCCGACATTGCTGAAAGAAAACTGTCAACCACCCACGCTTCGCTTGACATAATTGGTAGTAATTCACAGAACAGTAGATTCATAGGTACAACCGAAGCAGTAACAACAAATATAATGCAAGACAAGAATCTCAATACACATCATGCTGCAAACATTTGTGCCATTCATTCCAGAGATGGTAAAACATTGGCTATTTCGATTTATATTGCAACTATTTCAACGCTGTTTCTAATGGTTGGGATTATTAAGTTCGTCTTCTGGTTAATTAGTCGTTCCAATAAGGAATAACATTTAAATCATCTGAACGAAAACTAGACTTTGAAGCGAAGGTTCATCGCTTGAATGTTTACTAGGTCATACAAATGCCATGTGCTGTTTGATATGCTCAGCATAAGTGTGTGATGAAGGCGTGGTCTAGGCATGTAGCCTCTACCTCTCCCAGCAAAACATGATATATGCCAAGTCAAATACATTGGTTTCCAGGGCAAAATTTGCGTTATGACTGATGCGTGGAAATTCTTTGGGGGAAAATACTATCCACTGTCCTGTGAAATTCGCCCTGTACCTCAGTTTTTTTTATCTAAAGGCAAAAGAAACAGGGTTCGCTGCGATTGGTTATCGCAATTGCCTCAGTAGCGATAGAAATTACAAGAAAGGTATATGTCTGGAAAACATGAAGAAGGACACGACTTTCCAGTAAGAAGAGATCGGTAGAACCACAGTTTTATCGATTTTTCACTAAACTAACAAACGTAGGGTTCGTAGTAATGTAAAGTTAATTGCAGATGGGGAATTTACCTCTAGATGTGACATGGTAAGTATTGATGAAAATTAAAAGTAAAATGATTACCAAAACATTATAATGCATAATACAGGTGCTTTAGATGGAAGAATTTTGATACAGGATCTCCAGGGTGAAGATGTAACTTGTAAGCATAAAGGAATTTTGTTTGTTTCTCATAAAAGTATACCTTGTATGACGTGGTGGTTTATCTGCTATTATTGTACATACAAACACAGAAGCCGAATAACAGTACAATTTATTTGAATTGTTTTATACTGTATTATAACAAGTTAAGAAAACTACACCTCTGTACACAATATTATGTAAATGTTAATTTAACTGCACTGCGTTTTGAAATTTTACAATTGTTGTCAGCGACTCGATTCTTTCAGGCGACAAAAATTTGTGTTTGTTTACAAATTTTTCTCCCCAGTTGTTGATTAATGTTTATCGTAAGGGGACACTTTAAGAAGACTGAACTTGGTTGTTAAGTGTCACGAAGAGAATACTTTAAAATTACGAGTGCTTGGCTTCATGTGTGCATAGTGTAAATGTACATTTGTGAAACAATATAAAATGTAACAAGAGTGTATATATGACATGGACCAGTTGTAGTAAAATGAATCTGCATAGTAAAATGAATAGAATGTTACTACAATGGAATAAATCAAGGGTACTGAGGTGGGGTTAATGGTCAATGAAGATATTTTACTTGTCACAAGGGAACGAGAAAGCCAAGAAGAGACGTGCTTCGTTGTTTGGAACAATTGGAAAGGTTGATTCTTGTTATGTTATGGAGTACGGGGAGATTGTTTCGCATGGCAATGAGGAGAAAACTCCTGACATTTAATGTATTTTAATTGACTGACCAATGTGAGGAAAACTCGTAAAATTGCACGGAGGGTATTTTGATGAACGTATTACAACCAATATGCCAACCATCTGTTATTGCCCCTGTTGGAAATAGCAAGTTACTTCTTTCACACCACGTTCGTTCATTCTGCTTTACTTCCACTGCTCATTTCATGTTTTAAAATAGTTATCAAATGGTGCGAAAAGTGAAAACAAACTAACCGAAGTGACACCAAAGATTGCTTTAAAAGGTTCAATGGCACAATTTGTCCAAATTGTATTTGCTCAGGGAAAATAGCAAAAGCTGGTAGGAAATAGTAATGTTTTAAGCAGAAAAACGATGCAGTACTCTACAGAGTTAAAAAAAAATAAAAAAGTAATTCAAAATACGGAAAGATACATAATTTTCGGAGTATTATCGAACTAATTGTAACTATGAGTGAATTTTGAGTAACGATATGAAGGGTAAAGCCTTACTACTTGAAGTAAGGAGACGATCATTGGTTAGGGGATGAGGGGACGGGGTTTCACACTAATTTTGAGGGGGAGGGGGACGGACCAGCTTTCATCCCCTAACATATCGCATACGACCATAATATGTTTCCTGATATTGTGAGTGTGAAACATAGTATCCTCCAAAAACTTGGTAGTAGGAGACGGAGAATGTCTTTGCGGATATTTGGGCAAACTACCCATATGATTTGCTTATATTTGTGTGATCATTAAACTTTCTGACGCCTCAAAGGTCATGACAAACTTTTTAGTGTGTGTTCGGTGATTTGAACAATTCAGTCGTAGACGTACATGTACATCTCCTCTATAATTTGGTTGGGAACGGAATGCCTATGTTCAACTGGTCCACTGCAGTGATATAGGCCAACGCTAAGATTGGTGTGTGTGTGTGTGTGTGTGTGTGTGTGTGTGTGACAGTCCCTGCAAATAATTTGGTTACGAAGGATGGAGTACCTTTTGTATTTTGGCAAAATCCTCACTACATGCTAATATTTGCGTGAAGGCCTATAAAGCATGATCCCTAGTACTTTAATCAAGGGGATGGGAATTCCTTTCACCCCTCTCAATTTTGTCAACGACCGTTACCGGTTACATTTACCTCCATCGACCATAAAAGGTCGTATTCGGCGGCTCTCTTCTCACGCATCTTTTGCCACACACCACTGGTGATCACTGTCTGAGACTCTTGAAGATGCATGCAGGCAAATATTATACTGTTATATGTGACTTCATACTCAGGACCCAGAGTTGTAACTAAGTTACTCTTTTTTGTGGCAAGTCAAGTCAACTATACTCATTTTAGCGACTCGAGTCGAGTCATGACTCGAGTCACTGTGTTACTTCAATGGGGGAAAAGTTTCCAGACTTTTTCAAGTCAGGCAATATTGCAAGTTGTGACTAGAGTCGTGACTTGATTACTACTCTGTCAGGACCTTTGAAATGGAATGAGGATACCCCCATGCAAGCCTGCGTATTGTCTTATTGCTCTAAAGACAATGTTATTATTCAAATATTTGACTAGACTTGGTTAAATATGAAACCTTTCGGTTCATTTGTAGTCAAAATCAGTTAAATATTTGACAAGATGTCGGTTCTTGCCCTTATTGATAAGATTTTTTCGATATTTAATGAGACGTTTGTTTCTCTGGGAAAAGAGTCTCTTACTCATTTTAACTAGATTTCATGAATGTTGAGATTTTTTGTTTCATATCCAAGTTGTAACAACCCCTATCTATTTAGTTATGTAAGTAATCGATTTACATACCTTTGGTACTAGACTTCACTACCTGGTTACAGTCTATGTGTATACCTTTTTATGAACAAACTTTGTTGCATCGCAAGAATACTTGTTTTGACAGTACAAAGATCAAAACTGAAGTCAAGCACATGATGTTACTATACCTATGCTCTTGTGCAAATACTGTAGAGTATGGTATCACACTAAGATCGTTGAGTAAAGTTGACTTTTAACTACAATAAATATATCACACGAACACAAATCTAAGTATCTTGCGTGAAACCTTATCATAAACTTAGAGGTGGGTTTCATAGTTCTTGCGCAGTAAATATACAATAATCACGGCCCGGGTAAAATGTGTCTTCAACACTGAAGAAAGTCGTCTTCAAAATTGAAGAAAAAAACATTTTCTACGAGAAGCCAAATACAGGTAAGAGGTTACAGACGTATATAATTTTTATTAGAACTCGTTTAAGGTTTAATTGGTACCTAATGAGGGCTATTAACAAGGATTTGTATATTGTTTCTTAACACTTTAATGTATCTAAATCTTGTACATATATTTAAAGTTCTTTCTGAAAACAATTATTAAATTTTGTCATCGAGAGCCTACATAAAACAGTAATTTTTACGTCCGCTAATTATGCAATTGACACCGAAGGGAGTCATTTCACCCAAAGAACAAACTTATTCTCATCTAAAAGTTTTGTTAGCATAGCCTGGTTTGTCTCTTATTTTCTCAGTCAGTTCAATCAATTTATCAAAAATACAACAATCTCATAAAAGTTAGTCGATGCATGTAACACACTGAAAAACAGTAAAGCATTTCTGTGAGGTAGACTAGTTTTTGCTAGCATGCTTTCTCCAGACCATCACCCAGATGACGAACTATCGATAATTGTAAAGATTTAATCCAGGACGGTTGGGAAGTGGGTTCTAGGGTAAATACTTTGGCAGAATTTGTGAGGCAAGGTACAGAGATATCGGGCTGTTGTCGACGTACACATCAGCATTTCTCTGATCCATAAAAAATTGCTGGGTGTTTAATTGGTGTTAGTTAATACAATGAGCAGCTGTAAATAGACGTTAAGCATTTTTCTAGAATTCATAAACCTCTTTGTAACTTTGCACTAACACTTTATCTGAAACATTTTGAATGTGTCCAGCACAGCATAATGTTTAATATGGAAGTTGGCATTTCATTTGATGTATTTAGTCTCGTCAATTACTACCCGAGATATATGAATTAAAGGATCTCTAGTCTTACCCCAGACAGTAACATTTCTTCGAACTAAGTAATATACTCCCCCTCCAATTTAAATTAACATTCCTGTCTAGCACGCCTTCAAGACAGAGTCACAGTAGCCTGAACTGAGTTCAAATTGCTCGAGGCAATATTGTCAAACAGTGTATGTGTGTGTGTACGTGTGTGTGTGACGATTCGTTTAATTAGTAGTCATTGTTGACCGACTACAGTGAACCTGTTTTGTTCGAATGAACGTCAATCAAAGTGCAGTCATGGACTGTATTTAGAACTCTAGGGATATTCCTTAATATGTATGGGCAGAGGGTTGTTAGCATTTCCCTGGTTTGGGGGAATGCTATACCCTTTTAAAGACTGGAACTCACGGGAGAGAAAAAAAAACTGATCCAGGTTTTCGAAAGCTACAAGTAAGTTATTGTAACAAAATTTACAACTTAATTTAGTTCTTGCCTCCATCTCATAAACACGTCACATGTTATTGTACATGATACAGTTCCCCCAATGGAAGATCCCACTAAGGAACAGATTCTTAAAAAGTAAAGTGAGTTAATTGTGTAACATTTTGTCTTTTTTATTTTGTAGACGCAAAGAAAAATGGGGCTGACTTTGAAAAGATGGCGTTCGCACGTTGTGATTGAAATAACACTGTTTTTTGAGTTAATCAGCTTAGGTAAAGTAATATCTTCCCTCGAAAGCAATTACACAAATGTCGTTACGTCATCTGTTCCTTTCAACTGTCTTGATATCTGTGATTACGATACATTGTTTAGAATAGCCGACTGTGAAGGTAAGGGGTTATATCGTGTACCTCTCTCTTATGGTTGTGAAGGAACTACGGTGCTGAAAGTTAACGAAAATCACATACAACATATAGATAATGGGTCTTTGACTGGATACACCGACTTGAGGACGCTTGATGCCTCAAGAAACCAAATATCCGTCATCGATTCGGAATCTTTCATAAACCTGAAACTGTTGAGAAATA
>WURT03105903.1:0-12241 GCA_009936505.3 Holothuria glaberrima
TACATCTCAGCTTTGCTAAGGAAACATAAAATTGTGGTTTTCTGGATTGTTTCTAAAAATATTGAGAATTTCGAACTAAAAGACACCTGTGAAAATGATGAAATGGTGGCACTATTTTGGATCTGCAGTACCGTTCCGAAACATAATTTTTTTTGTGGGGGGGGGTCGGAATTGCCCTAACTCGGAACGAGTACAAATAGGCCAACAGTAAAAAATATCACTACAGCTTTGATTGACTGATTGTTGTTCATTTTAAACAACTAAAACGGCAGTTTAAAACAGAGGTGGCGAATCGTTTGCTTGTAACGGGGCACTTGACATTTATAAGAACGCTCGTGGGCCAACGGCGCAGCCAACGTGTGACTGAAGGGTACGGAAAACTCCCCTCCTATAAGAAACATGTTACGGGTAGGCTACATCCCCGTTACAGCTTTTCGCAGACGTACACCTATGTCAATCTACCCTCGTGATACCCGAGTAAATTGCTTTTAGTCGTGGATGATAATCAACACGGCTATCAGGTTGTTTACCTAAAGACCCGGGAAACTCAGAAGATTTGCAAAATTATGGGGATTTACAAATATCTAAACATGATCATTTACTTCAACTATCTTAGCTCGTACCAATTGTGGGTATATTAGTGATGTCTGAAGTATATATAATGGCAAGAAGCAACTGACAAAGTTCGCGCGAAGCGCACCTAAAAATACATATAACTTAAGTAGGGGAAAAAACTAACGTTTTAAGAGGAGCAAACTAACTTTTTGTAGAGGAGGAAACAAACGGGTACGGAAACTAACGGACCCTGCCTAGAGCAATGCTAAGCCTAGGCCTATGGGCCTATACTAGACCCACGCAGGCTTTATTTCCAATGTCTGGAAAAGCACTGACCTGAGCCCACACTATGTAGTGGAGAGTTGACTAGCCCTATGTCTACCTTTCATTTGTACATTCAATTACAAACACAGGATGGGTTAGCCTATCTTTGGGACTAGCCTAGTTTTAAGTACTAGGCCTAGGCTAGACTACAGGGAGTAGCGAATTAGGTGTAATCTTTGGGGGTGTAGAGATTATGTTTTGCCGACAGATCTGATAATGCGTAGCCCGAAAACGAGGGCGAAGAGCAAGCTTTAACGGATGGGATCCAGGAACAAGCCTAAGGGCCGCTGGTGGGGTCCAGGGGCAAAGCCCCTGTTGGGGCCAGGGGCGAAGCCTCCGGAAGCTCTGAGGTTTTAGCATATGTCTAGGTGAAAAATCATCAAATGCAAAGATTACCAACCATTTTAATGTATTTCCTTTCGTCAGGCCACTATGCTTTTAAGCGGTTGGGGTTCAGGGGCCCAGATTCCCAATAATTTTAATGTGTTAGGCTATTCCTTCCTCGTGCCACTATACGTCAGGAGATGAACCTGACTTTCAGATTTGAACACTATGCGTTCAGCATTTGATCACTACGTGTTCAGGGTTTGAACAATATGCGTTCAGCGTTTGAACACTAGACGCGTCAGGCGTTCAAAGACGGTAAGTCTTCAAATAGGCGTCGGGCGTTCAAATTGGAGAAAAATATGTTCAGAATCTTAACACTTGGCGTTCAAAATATGCTTTAACGCCAGGATGCGTTCTATATCTGTTACATTTGGGTGTTCAAAAGTTGAACGCCTAAGTTTGCAGTGAAGGGAAGACACGCGCACCACGCATTATTTTTTTCCCCAGGATGTTTGTGGTTACCGGCGTAGGAAGCTGTTCAAGACTGGGGGGCTGAACCTTGTTTCGGATCGCCGTCCTGGGGGAGGGGTCTATAGAGAGGGGGTGTCCCCTCTAGCTTGGAAAATTTTTTGATATTTTAAGGTCCTTATATCCAATTTGGTGCATTATTTTGAAAAAATTTCAAAGTAAATTAATGAAATTTTTTACTTTTCTTAGTCTTTTGGAAAATATTTTGATACTTCAGGGTCCTTAGATGGAATTTGGTGCATTATTTTGGAAAAATTTATGGTTAATGACTGCAATTTTTTGACATTTCTTAGTCCTTTGGAAAATTGTTTTGATATTTGTGGATCCTTAGATGAAATGTGGTGCAGTATTTTTGACAAATATTAAGGTATATTACTGCCATTTTTTGAATTTCTTAGTCCTTTGGAAAATGTGTTGGTATTTGAGGGTCCCTAGATGCAATCTCAGTGCATTATTTTGGACAAATTCTAAGGTAAAGTACTGCAAATTTTTGACATTTCTTACAGAAGAGACAAATAACGGGTTTTCATGCTAGGAAAGTGGGGGGCTAAAGGATACTTCAGCCCCCCATAAATTTCGCTGGGGGTTGGAACCCACCTCCCCAGCTCCCCGCTTCATACGCCTTTGTTTGTGGGTAAACCGGATCCTCAGGAATTTGCAAAATGCGTTTGAAGTCAAGGTTGGGGTTTAAAAAAGGGATAGAGAATACCTTCCCCATGGGTAATCGGAATAGCTCGCCTATAGGGAAGCCTTTAACTCCCTTTCTTTTCCGAGTTGCCGACGGACTCGGTCACTCGTCCAATTGCACCGACGGCCGTTGATACGACCGTCACATGCATGATCAATTTGTCGACGGGCCTTGAACTTGAATGGGTCAATTAGATGAAGAGCCGAAAATCGAAATAGCCGATAGCAGACAGGCCGTGCGCTCCTGTTCTCTCTTCATCTCTATTTTCTGTCCATTCTCCGTCTTCCCTTTCACTCCCTTCCTTCCCCCTTTCCTTTCCTTATTCTCTCTTCTTTTCCTCCTCTCCTCTTTGCCTCTTCCTTTCCTTCCCTTCTCCCCTTTTTGGCGACAGACCAAAAATATGCCGAAGACCACCAAATCATTGGGGGTGTTACACCCCACACCCCGCTCGCTGCGGCACTGCAAGGCTATGCTATTACTCAGTTATTATAGGGCCTAGGCCTAAATGTAAGATAGTCAGTCACGCAGTTTATCTAAAATTTCCACTGGCAGACTTAACGTAAACCTTCGTTTGATATATATTATCATTCTTACCTTGCTTCCTTAATAAAAAACGTCGAAACGTCTACTAAGGCCACTTCAATTATCATGTGTCTTTGCATACTTCATTCCCCTCTTCAGTTTCCTTTTGTGTCTACCGCCCGATCTCCGTTTCAGCTAGCTACCAGGGTTTTCTCCCATATTTTGGGATTTTCCACGTTGGCAATACAACCAAAGTTATATAGCACCATGTATTAAATACTCTTTTACATAATGGTATTCGGAAAGTTCCATTTATTTGTAGGATGTCTTGAAATGTACACGGTGTACTCTTCATTTCTTTGAGTACCCCCTCACTTGTTTTGGTTTTGTCCCTCCCATTTTCAGTGGATAATTACCGAAAAATATGTGGGGCAACGATCAATAGAAGGCATGTCAGATTGTTCCCACCCACGAAGTTCTCGGCTTCCGTAGGGACTGGAGTCGAAACATAGGGATAGATAACTTCGCCTGCGAACCAGACTTTGTAGCAGATTCCCAGAAGATGGCGCTCACTCAGAAATCTAAATACACCCTAGGTATACACTCTATACAGAGTCTGCAAACTTTCGCCCAGTTTTCATTTCACGAATCCCCGAAATGTAGAAAAATTATTATACATTAGTATGTCACATGGCACTGAATATGACTATTTTAATGTTGAATATTCATGAAAAACAATCATGCGTCTTGTGTGTACTGTGTTTACAGTTGTAATATAACGTTGTGAATAACGTTTTAGAATGCACAGCAATTTGTATAAATTACCAATTCAGCGAGTAACAAAAGCCCAGTACGATAATTTGTATCATGTACCATACAAGCAAAATTTACAGCAGTTGACTTGGAATAGCCCATTTCAAGTGTTTGCTTTTGGATCATTAAAACAGGATGGGGATAATCAAGTGAACAACGCTTACGTGTAAAAAACAAACTTATCATAGCTTCATGTTCAGTGATGTTGTGGTAACTTGTAGTGGCCGGTGGTACTGGTAGCGGTATGCCTATTAGTATCACCATGGTACTAACTTTAGTGGTACTGGTGAGATGGTTTTCTGAGATTCAGACGTTTGATGTTAGGCCCTCGCCCAGTTTTAAGTAGCTTGATGGGCCCACTAGTATGGTAGTCCCATAGCCAAGTAGGCTTGGCCTAGTTGTAAAGGTCAGGGCCAGATTTATGCATGGCTCCCACAAAAAGGGGGTCCCACAAAATTACATTATTATATTTTTCGGGTACCGATTTTCGTTTTATAGGCTTACAAAGTTACATGTACATATTGGAAATCGATGGAGTTCATTTTGAATAGGGGGAAGGGCAGCACTGGGGGGAGGGCACGGGTTGGGTTGGGTGAAAGTGACCACAACCTTTGCCCTCTTGTCGTGACTTGCTCCACTGTATATAGTCTTGTGAAGAATTATAGTCGAAGGAGGTCCTCACATTAGTTTGTGCCCAGGGCCCCACAAAGGTAAATCCGGGCCTTGCAAAGGCCCTAACAATTTAAGGCCTACTTATTTAGCCGAGATGAAAGCTGTGTTGCCTGAAAAAGTGAAGGTAGGCCTATTTTTCTTCCCAGAAACTCCAGTTGACGTGGCTCTCAAAGAAGAGCACAAGTTATAGTCAGTCAGTCAGTTAGATGAGGTTTAACGGACCAGTTTCCAACCAATTGGTTCAAGTCGAGCCGGCCACGGCCTTTTTTCCAGTTGTGGCTCACTGGCTTGCAGCCTGTAAGCCATAGCGTAGGTGTGCGTGGGGGTGGGGGAGGGGTGCTTATTGCTTATGTAAGTTTGGTTTAAAAGTGTCGCAGTTCTTCCAAAGGGATCATACATACTTTCTTTTGAAATATTACTGTCCAGTTATACTGCCCATTTGTGGCATTTGCATCAGTTGATTCCAGTTGCAGTTGTATTAGTGTCAGGTAAATTTAATGCTCTGGCATTATCATAACTGCTGCTATTGTCGACTGGTGATTCATCAGTCTTTGTCATGTTCATCCTGGAAAAGACATCACAACTTCCACAGCCAACACAAGAACAATTTTGTTGGAGACAACAGAATGAGAAGTAATAAGTTATTTATTGGAAAATACAACATGCACCTTCAGTTTATTCAGCAGACTGTGAGTCCTTTAATTGTATCACCTGCAGTTGTTGCTAAGTATAGGGATTGACAATGGGGTAATTATATATATATATATATATATATATTTTTGCAGCAATATATCAGAGTTGTTGACCTTAGTGTCCCCCCCCCCCCACCTCATTGATTCTCCTCTTAACAGATTCTCCTCTTAACAGACTTGTTTGCGCAAAGGTCTGTGCATTCTTTGCTAAGAAGATCAAGGACTGCAATGGACACTGCTTTGTGGACATATCACGCAGGTGTTAAACAGTAGTTTCTACCTGTATTTGAACTGCCTGTTGCTATACTGTTAATAGCAAATTTGTGTGAGTTCATTTGCCACCTCATGTCCAGTTTGTTTGCTTGGGTAATGTAATATCGTGGTAGCCACCTGTTCAAAAATTGCGAAAATAGCTTTTAACTTGGACAAATACAACAAAATAAGATGTGCAGAATTCACTTTCAGGGGCTGGTCATCATTTTGCTTAAGATGGCAGTTTTGGTGCTTATTATTTGAGTATCTCTGAGATAATTAAAAGTCCAGTATCGACCATGTAGTGCATCAAATTGTATTTCAGAGAGTAGAAGTTGGTATTTCACATTATATGATAACCTTTACATAATAATATTCTCTATTCTCACCTCAGACAGTAGAATTCTCCCCTTCT
This sequence comes from Holothuria glaberrima, assembly GCA_009936505.3. Taxonomy (NCBI): domain Eukaryota; kingdom Metazoa; phylum Echinodermata; class Holothuroidea; order Aspidochirotida; family Holothuriidae; genus Holothuria; species Holothuria glaberrima. The sequence goes on from WURT03105903.1 coordinate 5,789, forward strand.
AAGTTTACTTTTATCCCCTCACCCCAAACAAAGAACACCATCTAGCACCCTCCAAGACAGAGGCACAGTATACATAGTGTAACGTGGGTCGAGCTCCCCGAATGGATTACGTCCTAGTTGGCGGGGACATGGTCGTGGGTTCGTCGAGATATAAAAGAATACACGGGAAAAGTAAAATAAATTCTGATGACTATATTACATGTTGACGGAACTGAGTGATGTCTGGCCATGGCGCCCTCGAATAACAGAATGAAGAAGGAAAAGAGATTGCAACGATAACTGAGAGAATATACAGAACTGCTCATTTACATAACGAAAAGAACTATTTACAGGTGCTACGTTCCAGAGGAGTTTTCGATTCATCTTATATTACTTTCCTGTAAACTTAGAAATGTCCTCATTTCTCTGGACGTGTTATCAGAACTCAATAAAACTTGTAAAATATATTACTTTTGATATGGAATATTACCTTAAGCCTAACTTCACACTTACAAGTATTCATTCATTACTTAATCTAACCTAGAATAGATGATAGTCACGTAACCGATCGGGAAGTCTAGTTTGACGTCCATATATTGTTATTGGTCTACTCAGTACCACATTCTCAGCAGACGTAACAGGGACCTGTGCGTCTACACCTGCATTTGGTAAGGGAACAACATTACCACTTACATTTCCAAACTGGTTTGGGCATATTTACAACATGTGGGAGTGAGCCCGAAAGAGTCGAATGTGGGGACGGTTTCGTGACTGATGTCCCCGATGGCAAAACCTGCAAAACCTTAGACTTTACTTTTTCTTGACCAACTGAACAGTATGGCTTAAGCCTGTTGTGGTGTACCGTCCGAATGGGTTTCAACGGATTGTGAACATCCCTTATTTGATAAACAATTACAGTATCAGTGTCGTTTCTTAAGGGATTAATTACCATGAAAGGGCCTTCCAATTTGGCGGCTAATTTGTTCCGAGGTAAATCCACCCACACTAGATCTCCAGATGAATATTCTACAAATTTTGATCTTTTGTCATAGTTACTTTTCTGAGTCGCCCTTGCTCGGTAGTTTGTGTCCCCAACCTCTCTAAAGGCAGAAGCTAACCTTTTGTGAAGGGATATGACATAATCCACCGGGGATCCTGGGGTCGCTCTGGATACCAAGGGTGTTGTTTGTAACCAAGCTGCTGTGTCGTGAGGAATTGTACTCAAATTCTACGTGGGGAAGGAAATTTTCCCACTCTCGATCATTAGACTCCATATACCTTTCAACTGTTCTTTCAATGTGCGGTTGAAACGTTCAATTAACCCATCTGCCTGTGGGTGGTAAGGGGTAGTTCGTGATTTTTCGATACCCAGTTTCTGACAAAGAGTATGCATAAGATCACTATCGAATTGCTTTCCCTGATCAGTGTGAAGACGGACCGGCACACCGTGTTGCCTTACATAGTTTTCAAATATACAACGTGCAACAGTCGTGGCTCTTTGGTCCGGTATTGCATAAAGGTTAACATACTTTGTGAAGTGGTCCATAAGTGCTAATACATATCTGTTACCATTAGCCGTGACCGGTAATTCTGTGATATCGGCAAATACCAGTTCTAAAGGCCTAGATGGAGCAAAATTAACAAGGGGTGCCCTGTATGATGGATTAGGATTCCTTCTACTCTCACAGGAAATACACTGACGACAATGTTTTAAATATCAGCACGCATTCGTGGACAATAACATACTTGACGAGCGCGATACAAAGTCCGTTCTACACCAAAATGACCTCCTTGTAAATTTCCATGAAAATATAAAAGTGCCTTTCCGACAAGTTTCTGGGGAATCAGAGTTTGCATTGTAGTTTGCCTTCCTTTACTACGAATCTGCCTGCATAGCACGCCATCAATTAACTTCAGTCTGGGGAATTCCCACCAAAGACGAAACAGTTGGGACGGTCGGCCTCGTAAAGTGTGCGTAGGGGGGCTTTCGATTCTTCCTCTTCCACCGATACACTTCACTTATAACTGGGTCCTCCTTTTGAGCTTCTCTAAGCTCATCGGTCGATGGAGCAAAAATAAGTAAGGAAAGCCCAAAAGTAAGTAAGGAAAGCCTATTTCCAGATTCACTGGAAGTTTGTTCGTTTTGACTTGACCCTGCCAACAGTCTCGTGGCACTTAAGTCAACACATTGTGTCCCTATTTCTCTAGTGTCCGGAGGTTTACTGTTAAAGTCACCACACGGTTGGGGTAGCCTAGACAATGCGTCAGCATTAGCATGGGATATGCCTTTCCTTTGATAGGTGATAAAGTCATACCGATCTAGTTCGAAAGACCATCTTGCCCTTCTCCCAGTAGGGTTATTGTCTACTGGTAACTTCCTAAGTCCAACAAGGGGTTTGTGATCCGTAACTATAAAAATGGATGTAGAGCTAGATAATGACGGAACTCTCTAACAGCCCAAACTATAGCAAATAATTCCCGATCATATGCAGACCACTTTCTCTCTGAATTTGTAAACTAGCTAGCATATGCAATCACTCGTTCACTCGTTCTTGTGCTAAAACCGCTTCCAGAGCTGTACTTGATGCATCGAGTGTACAGCTTGAACTCTTTACCAAAGTGAGGAAAAGCAATGACGGCGGCCTTGGTAAGACACGACTTCAAAGTTTCAAAAGCATTAACACATTCTTCTGACCAATGAAACGCAACATTCTTCTTAGTAAGGTGATACATAGGTTCAGTTATACTGGTAAAATCTTTGACAAACTTCCTGTAATATTTCGCTAAACCTAAAAATGAACGGACCTAATTGGCGTTTCGGGGTGTAGGCCATTCTCGAAATCTGAAACATTTCCAGGGTCCGGCTCAATACCCCTCTCACTCACAATATGACCTAAATACGTCACTCTTTTCTGTAACAACTACACTTCTTAGCTTTTAGGGTAAGGCCAGCAGAACGAAAACGACTAAATACGTCCTGAAGGTTAGCAACATGTTCTTCGAATGTTTTCCCCATTACAATTACATCGTCAAGGTAAACTACGGTTTTATTCCAGTGTAACCCTTTTAAAACTAATTCCATCAAACGTTGAAAGTTGGAAGGAGAATTACTTAATCCCATGGGAAGAACTTTGAACTGGAAAAACCCGAAACCTTTGTTAAATGCTGTTTTCTCCTTACTTGCTGGATCCATTTCAATTTGCCAATAGCCACTTGACAAATCAAAAGCGGAAAATTATTTGGAACCCGACAAAGAGTCTAATAAATCGTCTACTCTAAGGACGGTGGGAATCTTGGATTGTTATGCTGTTGAGATTACGATAATCAATACAAAATCTGAACGAAGAATCTTTTTTCCTAACCATCAGGACAGGTGACGCCCAGGGGCTGTCACTTTCTTCAATAATAGCCTTGTCTTTGAGATACTCAACTTGTTTCCTAATCTCTTCCCTCGTAAGAGGAGAGGTACGATATGCTCGCTGCCTAATTGGAGAAACGCCCTCTACAGTGCGGATCTTATGCTTCACTAACTTTGTTATGCCTGGAGTATCATTAAATATCAGAATAAGAGTAAAGTAATTGCTTGACTTTCTCAGCTTGCTCACGTGAGAGACCAGATTCATCAATCTCCACAGGAGGAAGTTTGCTTGTAACATTTGACATGCCTCCCACGATATCATTTACATCTTGTGTTTGACACTCATCATTAGGTTCTAATATTTCGTAATTAGAACTATCATTAGACACAGTGTGAAAATGTCCTAAAAGCATATTTGCATGAATAGGCACATCAAAATCATTGGGATTAAGCACACATACATTCGTGAAACCATTTTCTACATTCGATATACTTCTTGCTACAAGACAATCTGATTCTTTCAAAAGTACAGTCTCTAGTACTCCACAAAAGCCACTTAAAGCAAGCGATTCAATTGACGTCGAAATTCGAGCCAAGATAACACTTTCACTCTTTGCTGGAATATTACACGATACATGAACCACTGCTTCTGAATTTAACGGAATATTGGAGTTTGAAGTAACCAATGGATATTCAGTGCCATGCATGATAAAGAAACCTTTCTGTACATCAATAATAACACCATGTTCCAACATAAAATCCCATCTAATAAAAAGACCTCTGTCAATACCGCTTACTACTCGCATGGTATGCCTGACACGTCTTGAACCAAACAATAAATTAACTTCCATTGTACCAACCTTATCGATAACATCACCTGTAACTGATCGCGTTTCTCCAGTACAATTGTCTACGTGTCTTTTGGAAAGAATAGGTATACTCTGCTTTAACTCTTCACTAATGTAAGAGAGATCTGCACCCGTATCTATAAAGGCGTCCACTAGCCTATCCTCCAAAACCAGGGAGATATAAGGCAACGTACGATTTTTAACTTTCGGCTTTGAATTTTGTGGAATATTATTTGGGTCTGTGATAGACTCAGTTGAGAAACGACCCACATCCTCAACTGTTTCTAGTTTTCCTGATACCTAGTGAAATGAACTTGCCTATTAGAAGGGCCAGTCCTGGGAAATGCTCTTTCACTTCTACTAAGTCTCTCTCTACTCCCAACTCTCTCCCTACTACCATATCTTTCCCGACTATCAGGTCTCCCTCTGGTTCTGTATGGGTATGGACTTGGAGATCTACGCATTTCACTAAAATGCTGGCGACTACCTGGGCGGGGTGAGCGATTCCTTGAACGACTAGTATGAAATGATTCACCATAACGCCTATCACTACCATAATAACCGCTATCGAAATTTTCATATTTGTGTCTAAGGGAACGATAAGGGCTGGGCTCCCTTTGCCAGCTAGGTTCTGTGCGACTTTCTCTATAATATGGCTTACTTTTAGACAACTCCAACTCTATTTTTCAACTCTATTAACAAGGCGATCAATACTCTTTATCCCATGACACTCATGCATTGTACCCACTTTCGATAGATTTTTAGGTTCCACGTTATTTGTATTAAGAGGAGGAGACATATTCTGTGGTACCTGTATACGACTTGCTAAATGAGCTCTTTCGACCCTCGAAGCAACGCTGACAGCAGTTGCATGGTCTTCAGCTCCCATCTCATGCACTTTTAATTGTAAATATGGTTCTAAGCCAGCGACAAAACGTCGAAAGGCTTCACCTTCCTTGGCCACTTTATCATAAGTTGGAAAAGCTTCATTTACCAGCCTTACTATTTCGGCCTTATATACTATAGGGCGTCTCGGTCTAGCATTAATATAAGTTGGGAAAGTTGTGATAAAATTTTGTTTCTTGAATACATCTTTCAATTTTTTGTTTCTCAGTAATCAGCCTTTACTTTGTCTGGTAGGCCGTCCCAAAAATTGAATGCGGCACCCCCTAATCTGATAGGAAGGGTTTGTACCAAATTTGAATCTTGAAACTGTGAAGATGCCCGTACAGTAACTTCGAGCCTACGGCACCATTGATCGAAATTTTCGAACCATCGCCACTAAAAATACATGGCCTTAACATCACAAACTTTACTATCTTTTTTATCAGAGGTCAACATTTGCATTATTGAATAAGAAAAATGAGGTAATAAGTAATATACAACTTACCAAAGTCAGTAATCGTAAACTTTCCACAAGATTAAATCTCAAAAACATTGCTATTGTACGCACAAAATAAACACAATATAATTCAAGTTCAACGGATGTTCAACGTCGTCACCCTCAACAGCTTGAATTCTTTGGGCGCGATATGATAGCGGGGTTGACCAGGATATCGTTGAGCTTAAAGCCCAGTGTAGGTAACTGATACCATTAAACGGAAACCGCGAATGGCAATTACAGAGGCTGGGCAAGGAACATCTTTTGAACAGAGTGGAACTGGCAGGTTGGTTGTCAGGATAATTTAAAATGTAGTTACCTCGGAACAGCAACCAAGTATGGAAGGTCCATGCCCAGTGGCAAAAGCGATAAAAGTTAATACTCGTGTGTCTTCTAGGATACAGACGTGCAGTCAAATATTTACGTTGACTGAGTGTTTCGTGATAAGCACGGATAAATAGTTCACACGAACATCAAGTTGTATACTGCAGGCAAATACGAATACATATAGTTTCGCAGTTCTTAACATAACATAACATAACAAGTTTAAGGGCAAAGGAGGGCAATAGCCCCATGAGATGCCCTGTAATCCAGACCCAAACAAAACCCAACCAACCTAACCAAATACCTAACAAAGCCCAGCATAATCAAATTCTGCCACAGTCACAATAAAAATTGTCAATGTTAATCTTGAAGCAATTGACTGAAGTGGAGTTGACAACCCACTCAGGCAGACTGTTTCACTCATTGACCACTCTGTGAGAGAAGCTGAACTTCCTAATGTCAAGCCTAGAGAAACATTTCACCAGCTTCTTACAATGGCCTCGAACACGGGAATTAGCACAAACCTTTAAATAGTCACAATTAGACAGAGAATTCTTACCAGA